>WBNO01032263.1:0-31584 GCA_013400575.1 Peucedramus taeniatus | reverse complement strand
AAAAAAAAAAACAAAAAACCAAAAAACCAAAAAACCCCACCATTTCACCATTTAAAGTATCTTTTTTCTCCTGTCCTTTTGACACTGAAACAATATTAAGTAATGCTTCATATATTAATTCCATACTGGCATATCTGAGTTTCTTGAAACTTTTGAATGAATACCACATAGTCATAGCAACATTGTATACTTCATTTAACAAATTGTTCTACACTTAACACTTGAAACTTTAAAAGATACTCTTGGGAAAATAAAGTTAAGTTCAATTTTAGAAAGTGCCATTTCCATGGTGAAGTCCAATATAAATACTTCAGTTAATGCTTCAGATATGGTCTTATCAATCCAAGATCCTTCTTTTACACTTTTACCATCTGTGACACTTTAGTTAAAAAAAAAATCTAATATACTTCCTGTGGGAAGTCATTTATTCATCATATATGACTTTATGTTCTCTTTAAAGTGCGATGTTATATTTCACTAGTGTAAACCAGTTAGCTATTTCTATACAACTGTATCCTAATATTACAGCACACAAAGGTTATTCTCTTTCAACCACTGTTCTGGGGTGACAATTGCAGCTATATTCTCAATTGGCACATATCAATCCTAGTACCTTACCAGAGGAAATGCAGAAGGGGTCTGTTCACCCTAGCTGTATTTACTGAGAGCTACAGTTTTCTTTGTAAAGTGTCCCTCTAAACTACCTATATTTCCCATGCATGGGAAGTGGGGCCAGAGAAGCACAATTGCTAACATAGACAGGACAGCAGGACCAATTAATCCACCTGTTTTCATATGAGTCTGAGCCAATTGTGATGCTCTTCACTCTCTGACTGAGCACTACAATTGGAGTTCCAGGGATAGGTATTAAATTGTTTGAATCAGAATTATATTGGCATAGGTTATATCCCTTTCTGCTAATGTGTGCTTGTTTTGCAGTGGCCTGTGATCTTTGAACAGTTCAGTTATTAAAGGAACATGAGGAAAAATGGTGACTAAGACAATGGGCCCTTGATGTTGTTCGGCACTATCACTGTTTTTTCTCACATTGGCAAGATACAGCACATTGGCATAGAATCAGTGTTTAACAATGGGCCTGAATAAAGATGTGCCAACTTTGTGTGCTCCGGAGTTGTCACAGGCCTTTTATTTTACTTAGTTTTTAATTTTCACCCTTATTTAATCATTAATTTATGAAGAAAAAAAATTAGCAAGTTGCCCTCATAGTATTGTTTAAGAAATATGAGAGATCAGGAAACTCTATGTCCACTGTGGTATATTGTTTCTTGGATTAAAAAGCAATAAAAAAAGAAAAACAAACAGACAATCAACTACAAAAAACAACAATAGGACAATCTGAAGGAAATTTAAAGAAGCAATTGAGATTTACGTATGAATATGTTTGTATGGATATTCATAAATCTGCATGATGAAAGAATTCAAACAAATATTGCACATAGGCTTTTGCAAACAAGACAGTTTAAAAGTAGTAAGAGAAAAGACTGTTTTTCACCATACTGGATTAAGCACAGAATTGCCAGCTGGTCAAAGGAGGTGACTGTCCCACATTACTCTGTGCCAGAGTCAATGCAGTCTTAGATCACAAGAAAAGATATATTAGAGAGTGTCCAGAGGATGACAGATATGGCAAAGAGCCTTGAGTGAAAGCCATACAAGGGGTGGCTGAGGTCACTTGGGCTGTCTAGCCTGGAGAAGAGGAGCCTGAAGATATTAAGGCTGGATTGCTGATCTATGCAAAGTGGACTAACTCACTCTTTGGGAAGTTACAGATGAAGGCAAGATTGACTCCTGTGAATCACTCCTGTGATTCTCACCTGGTTCTGAGAACAATCAATGGAAATGTGTCTTGGAGTTCTTCACATAAACAGCTAGAGTTTGCAAGGCAAAACCCTCAAGAACTAAATCAGTAGGCAAGACCTTCATTAATGTTAATATAGTTGATATTTTACCAAAGCTAAAACAAGTATTGAACAGCTGGACTTGTCCAGTATCTCTGTTGTAGAGCCTCCACACTGCAGGTCTTCCCTGCTAAACCTAGGTATGCAAATACATACAGTTATCAACAATTTATTGAATATAGTCAGAAGCCTCTGAGGTCAGACTGGAGAAAGATGAACACTGTAAATAAGACAAAAGAAAGTCAGGATTATTTAAATACATGTTTTTAAAAATTCACTTTAAAGTTATTAATAATATGTACCATTTTTCAAAGTTTTCTCTCATAATTAATGGAACGTGACTTTCATTTAAAATGTCACAGTAGAAATAATGAAAGGGGGTTATTCTTTCTAATTCAGGATTGCTGCTAACTAAGACTAAGGCTAATAAATTTCAAGACCTTTGGCTCGGGAACCTAATTCAATAAACCCTCCCCCTTTGGTTTTCATCCAATGGCAGGATTATTGCCTTCTACTATGAAAAGAATGACTAAATTAGAAGTTTAGTGATCTGCACAATTTCATCACCCACTATCACATACAAGTCTTATATTATTTGTCTCTTCCATAAGTGTTACATTATTTTATTGCATTTTTTACCTTTTCTAACTTCCCACAACAGAAAGGAAATACAAAAAGAAAAAGCCAAGAAAATATTCTACTGATTGTTTGAATTCTCTGAAGTTTCATATCACTATTTGGACTCTAATAAGTTCATTTTTATATCACCAACAATTTGGGTCTGAATGGACCTCTTACTAATCATATGATGTTTCAACTTTAGGAGGCCAGTGATCTATTTTCCTATATTTAGTTACTGAATTTCATTTTTTTTAACATGGTAATATCTAAGTAAAAGAAAAAAAAACTCTAAGTTGATAGAAAACAAAATTTGCTTCTGCTTATGTGTCATCCCATTCTTGACAGGTGTGGTGTTCTTAGTGCCTCTGTTTTGGTATTGGTAAGGAAAAAAACATTGCTGGCAATCTTATTGCTGATCTTCCTATACTTAAGACATGGTTTCATGGGGTGTAATGTGAAATTTTTCACTACATGTTAAAAAAACTATATTACCTGCTATTGTTACACAATGAAGACTACCAATTTGTAGAAACAGACCTTAAAGGATAATTATTTGAAAAAAAAAACCAAATCCCAAAAACCCGGAGAGTGATTTTTCTGACAGACTTTAATTTAATCTTTTAAAGTTCCCTTGAAGTCAGTGTAAAATCACCAAAAACTCCCACCATTACCATATTCCATTCTCTGCTTGGACTGGAAGAGAAGTAGTCTTGTATGCTTATGTCTTTTCTGAATAAAATAGGTACCAGCAATTCTGAAGAGTTTAAATCCATTATTAGTTCGTATTGATCAAAGGGTCAGATTATATTATTTAAGCACTGGAGTATTTATTTATAAAGTAAATCTTGTGGTTGAGAAGCAAAGGTAGAAAACATTAATTTTAAAGAGTGAAAACCTAAAAGCAAAGAGGAATGACATAATATTTGTTTTTGTTTGTCTCCAGTTCTCTGATCTATTTTTAAGAAAGTTTCACTAAGAATGCTCAAGTGTCTGAAGAAACAAATACACACTTTTTTGAAATCCTTAAAAAATATCATGTTTTCTTTTTTCCAACTACAGGATAAGGCACAATTAACCAATGTGTTTGGTTATCTGGTACTGAATTGCTAAAGAAAGAAAGAAAGAAAGAAAGAAAGAAAGAAAGAAAGAAAGAAAGAAAGAAAGAAAGAAAGAAAGAAAGAAAGAAAGAAAAAGAAAAGTGCTTACAGGTTTTGCAGTTCTTTTGGAGAGGTTGTTATAGACTTATTTATCTATTAAACAAAGCAATAGCAAATCAAAATTTTTAATTCTGATTCATTCTTTTTACATGTAATGCTCCTGAAAAAAAATACCTTACTCGGGAAACTGTCTCTTATAGATGGAAAAAAAAGTGCTGGTTTATATATTTCATTCTATTACTTAAGCATGACTATTGTGGAAAGTTGAAAAGGTCCAGCTGAATTGAAAAAGGAAATCTTTTAGTTAGAAGTACAATGTCATTGTTACACTGCGATTTCTTGTTGCACTTCTCTGCTTGGTCATATCAAAGGAAGGTGACACGTACATCTCAGTCTCAAAGGTTGTAGATCCCTGTTGTAAATAATGCAAAGCTGAAGGCCAATCACTGAAAAAGAAAAATCATAGTACAGTCATTGTTGCCATTTGGATCATGGATACCATTATCTTCACAAATCTTTCCAAGGCTCCTCATTTAAACTGAGAACAAACTGCATACACAGTCTCCTCCTTTTGAAAAACCCTTTAAAACCTGTCACTGAATAATTAGAGTAGTAAATGCAAATATTTCTGTAGCAAATATGTGCAGGTTGATATTGTGGAACCATTATTCCTAGTTCAATCACTGAAATGGTGCATAATGCCATTTTGATGAAGTGTTACCAGTTTACCTCATGCAAATACTTGGCTCTTTTCACCAGGAATTACTTTTGCTACCCTTTCTCTTTTCCTAGCAAAATGACTTTTTAGAGGTTAGTTCTAAAGAAGGTTTACAAAGACCAGGGAAAAGTGTGAAAATAATGACATGTGAACAGCCAGATTCTTCTCCGCTTCAATAAACAGTTCTACAGAATGTGATCATGTAAATCCCTGTGCACAACACAGAATGCAGAAGACATCTGGACAGAAAATAAATAAAAAAATATATAGTAGAAAAAGAAACAATAATTTTTAACATGTCACTTTCTTATTTATTATTTCTACAAAGTACTGGTATTGTTGTTCTTCCAATGCATGAACAGCAGAGCTTTAATGTGCAATCGTTGTGCTTTCATTCTTATTTTCATCATTAGATTTAATAAAGTAACTTTATATCAATTAACTTTTAGAAATCATGACCTTGATCATTTGGGCTAGTTCTCTTTCATACTATGAATTAAATAACACAGGTCTTTCTGTAACACAACTAAAAGCCCTACAAAGAGGAATTCCGCATTGAAAGCTGCACAACATGGTTTTGATGCTTTGGGTCTGAAGTGCATGAAGAACACTATAGCAGAAAGATAATGAATGAGACTTTGAAGAAAAGAAATTTATACTTAATCCCTTTCTTGGCAGCATTTTTTTCTCCCTATCACTGGCTAATACAGAGATGGTAAAAAATAGCTGTATTTTTGAACAGGATCAAGTTGAGGGTTTTTTTAAATTTCACAATAACCAGGGCATCATCAGATGTAATTACATTTTCTTCACAAGCTTATTAACAGTAAACTTAACATTTCACAAGTGTACATTTCATGCCATATTAGCATTTGCTTGCATGCTTCTGAAGTGGAGGAAGTTCCTGAATTTAAATGTTTTCTCTTTATCAGTTTTTCCTTTGCATTTTAAGTAGCAAAAAACAGAAAGCAATTGGATTAAGTGCTGGGATTTCAGAAGAGGTAAAAATGTAAATAGCAATGTTTGAACACATTTGCAGAGTGCCTGTGAATAGAGCACTACACACTGCATAAATACTCAGAGCTAGAACCTTATCTTTATGTGTACTAATAATAGATAAATTGAGTGTGCTGTAGGCCCCTAAAGCTTCAGTTTAGAGAAAGAGGGGCACAAGGAACAAGGTTCTATTAAAACAAAAAAGATAAAATCAGGCAGTTTTTCCTCATTAATTTTTCCCCCTCTTTGCCACTGGCGATAAGGGCCAACAATGCCAAGCTGGGAGCAGCTGGTGCTTCACACAGAGAAAGCCCTTGGGGGAAGGACTCTCCTGGCAGAGGCAGCCTGGGATCTCTGCTGCAGAAGCCAGTGCTATTTACATAAGCACATAAAGGAAAGTCACAGGGCAATTAGCCATATCAGCATCACACCAGTGGACTTGAAGGTTCTTTATAAAGGTTCCCCCACACACTCTCATGATGATGCTTTATGCTTTTAATTAGAACACTGTTATTGACTTTAAGACATTGATTCTCTGGGGTCTAGTGGTGATGAAGTTATGACAGGTGATTTCCCATGTTCAACCTCTTGTAAGTTACATTCTACTGTATTTGCTAAAATTAGGACTTTATGTTTAGATAAAAAAACCCAAAACCTCCTATCTATTTTCCAGAAAGAAAAAAATACTTTGGTGGTTCAGAAGTACAATAACATACACAGGCCCTTGAAGAAAAAAATAACATTCAGATGTGTTAAAAGAGATTATAAGCGTCAAGAACATTTTTAAGCAAATGAAAATCAGAAGAAAGTAATATGCAGAAGAGATAAACTCAACAGATAATTTTGAAAAAGAAACAAACAAAAAACTATAACAAACAGACAAAACACAACAAACAAGCAAAAAAATCCTTCAACCAGATAGTAATTTATTATTTGATTTTTTTGTTCACAAAGTAATTTGATCGATCTGATTAATAAGTCAGATCTTTGAGGATTCTATCATGCCCACTGCATTGTTTCACTGTGAAGGTTTTTATTTATTAAAATTTTTATTATTTGCTTTCGTTATTCCTATTACTTAGCTGAGAACCTCAGCTGTTCTTTGTCCTGTTGTTTTCTGACTCACCAAAAAGTTTGGAATAAGGAATAATGATCACTTGTGAATAATGATCAGCAAATAAATCAGTTAATCTGCAAATTTTCAAATTATAATTACTTGTTCCTAAATTAGAAAAAGTTTGGATTTTCTTGCATATTTTCATAGATGTTCTGTGATTCTTTCCAAACCTGTCTGGATACCTGGTATTGCTCTATCAAAAGTGATGTGCAAAAAACACGAAAATTCTTTAGGGAAAAAAAAAGCAGAAAAAGTTAATTTAGTAAACATTTAGCTGTAGTGACTGTTAAACACTAGTTTTTGAGTGAATCATGCTTTGTCAATAACCCAAGTGGTGGAAGACACCTGTTGTTATTTTCCCATCAGAGGGCAGTAGAAAGTTCATTCTGTCTTCACATTTGTTTCATCGAAGTTTGTTTTGTTATTATGTGATAAGGAACGGTCTAGAGGTCACAAGGCATATTATGTGCCTTGTATTTCAAACAGGAGACATCAAGTGAAATAATCACATCAGGGCCAAAAAAAGAATTTTTTTTTAAATCTTTTATTTTTTCTAAGAAGAATTCAGTTGTGGAATTCCTTGTTTGGGGAAACAATAGATGGGAAAAGTTTACATGGATCCAGAAGGTGATTAGATAGCTTAATCAGAGAGAAAATCCACTGGGAGTCCTGAACACAAACCAACTCTGGCTCCAAATATATGGGAGCCATAAATTCTTGGAAGCAGAAATAAATACAGTGCTTGCTACTGGGTACTGTTGGAGTCAAGGTACAGGCTAGATAGGCTTTCAATCTGTTATAGTATAGGCATGCTTTTGAATGTCATTCTTTCATTGAGAGATAAAAGAAAGCAGTGAACATGGCAATAATAAAGAAAGAAAGGAAATCAGAAGCTTGCAATGTTAGGGTGCAACAGTAGAACACTTCAGTTGTAATTAATGGCAGTCATATCCACCCAGATTTTGATCACTCTATGTGCTGCCTTCATAAATATTTCTTGCTGCTATTGCAATAAATATGATGGAATAGAAATTGATATCCCAGTCTCTAAACAGACCCATGATTTAGACTGCATTATGTTTTCATTTGAAAGGATTAAGTATGTTATTTGATTTCATGGAGGGAGCAATATCTTTCCCTTGTGACAATAGCACTGGTGTGGATGAACACTTCTGTTGCTAAATGAGGTATAATTATTGTATAAATGACCATTAGCATAAAAAAAAATTGCGTTTTATGGAAATATACCTTAACAAAAAGTAAAAACTTAAAACAGCAAAAAAGTATTTCCCCACGTTTTTGCCTACAATAATGTAACAGTGTATGTGTTGATATATTGTAATTTATATGAAAATATAATTAGTTAATTGCTACCAATAAATCTATGTAGATTTGTACATATATTTAGATTTGTATCATCATTAAGCACCTTAAAAAGGCGCAACTTTGTATTTTTTGCAAAGTTACAAACAGGATATTCAATATAGCCAACTTTATTTGTTGAAATATATTTAATCTGGACACCATTTTGCTATCAATTAGAAGCCAATGAAACAAACACCACAACAATTCCCAATTCCTGCACCATAAATAACACAATATATTTACACCCTAATTAATAAGCAGAAGAACTCCTATCATAAGCTTTTTTTTTTTTTTTTTTGCAAGAATGTAAGATTCAAGAAGAGAACAGAAATTCTTCCTATTGAGTTTGTCAGGAATGCTCTAATTTTTTTGCCTGTTATCAATCCTATATCAGTCACGACTACCACACAATACAAAATAAACTTCTAATATTCATTGATCTTGAGAAGTCTTTTACAAATGCAATGTGCTTTTGTTAAAAAGAACAAAAAAAGCAACCAATCAAACAAATTAAAGGAGTAAACATGTCAGAAGATTGCTTTTTCTTGAAAATGGAAAGGAGTGGAGAACAGGTGCTCAGATTAGAATAGCAGACACAGTGAATTTTCAGATTAAGAAAGAATGTTTTCATTAATTTTAGGTATTTCTAGCTTTTTATATATGTTGCATATGTATGAAATTGAATAGCATTTTTGAACTGAAGTATTAACAACATACTTGAGCCTAATTTTGTATCTTCCATTAAATCAAACACTGTGCATTATGTGAAAAACTGATACTGAGAGTAAAATAGTTTGATTTTATCATATGTTGGTTCTTGTGAAAGTATTATTTTAGCTTGATAAAATCCAGATATCTGGAAAGAAATTTGCCTTTCTATTTAAGACCTTAAAAGTGCTGTATTTATTGGTAATCACAGTATAACAGTAGCTGGTGCATTGATTGCAAGGCAGGAGCTTAATAAAGGCCAGATCTGGGTTTATACTTCTTCAGTAAATTCATCAAGGCAGTTAATGACAGCTTTAAGTAGCTGTCTGCACTACCAACAAATGGTAAGCATGCTTACACAACACAAATACATCAGGACTTAAAATCTCAGTTGTTTTTATCCTTGTCAAAAGTTGTCAGACATCCCCTTTAGGGCTTCAGATGTATTTTTGGAAAATTCTAACCTACAGTATCTGTCAAGCTACTCCTATATTTAATGCAGATATAGAAGTAAACGGAGCAGTAGAGAAGCTTCTGCAAGCTAACACAATATGTAACATTTTCATCATTCCCCTTGTACATGCTCCAGCTTATTTCTCTAAGAGTGTGGCTGCAGTAATAGCCCCTGTACAGACCTCTCTGTTTCCAAAACCCCTGGCCTCTCTCTTTAGGTGCTACTTCTTTCCTTCATTATTTTGTGAGATTCAGAAGTATTTTTTTTTCTGGCTGTACAGGATTTTTAATCTCTCTGTTTGACAACTACTCACTATTTTCCAATGGCATTACTTTCAATAAGTGTATTTTTAAAACCCTGTTTTCAATACTATTAACATTTTCTCTGTCGTTTTCTGAGAGTGACGTATTGTTGGGAGGCTGCCCAGCCAAGCTGTGCCAGCACATTATGTTAAACAATGTATTGAGAGATGTCAAAACAACTCTCAAAAAATCACATTTATATCAACAATCAATAACACAGAAAATAAATTATGGGAAACCAATAAAAAGACAGGCATTCAATGCAATTTGGTATAGCTCCGATTACTTTTTTTGACAGCAGCTGAGTGGTTAGGCCAATACATTTCTAAAAGCTGCAGCATACAACTAATTTTTGCTATTACTTTAGAGGTGCATGCTTTAATATCTCAACTAAAATATGATGATATCTTCATAAAAGTACTGGAAATTCCTGAATTCCTCTCTGAGCATGGAAACTTCTCTGTAGATATTTTTATAGACCTGGATGACAAGATTTAGAGTTTCCCAAACATTTTTACTACAGTTGTCTTCTATGTGGACATTTATTTAATAAAACATGAAATGAAACTGTGATTGGATTTCACCTGAACAACCTACTGTTGCAATCAGGTATACTGAGCTATTGGAAAGCTATTAAGCACATTATAATGAAGAATTCTACATAAGAAAGACATCACAATGTACTGCAAATAAGTCTGCCTACTCTTCTAATTCAGCTCTGTGAGGACACTACTGCTTTCTGTTCTAGTGCATACAGTGGCAAGGCATATTGTCCATTAGTAAAATCCCTTATTTTATGTCACTCATTTTCAACATACTTCATCTACAGCTGACTGCACACCCCAGATCTTTCAGTAAAAAATGTGGTACCTGGAAGCAATTGTATATCTCACTGCAGTTAGCTGACCACAGCTGTAACACAATTAATGCCCTAAAATTAAAAGAGGAGATGCCGAAATTAAGTCAACATTTTACAATGGCTAAATGAAGTATTTTTATAGTCAAAAAGCATGCAAAAAATCTAAAAAGGTTTCTGGGAAACTTTTCTCACAGAAGGGCACTAGTTTCCTGATGCAAATTTTAGTTTGATTTTTCTCCATTCCTGGAGAGCAATAAAATATAAAAGCTTTTTTAGTAAATGTTCTAGATCTCTGATACACTTTAGTGACAAAATTCTTTCTGAAACAATGAAACTTTGAGGTCATGTGATATCACTTATCAATTACACATTATGTGAAGATGTCTTTGATGCTGAGAGGAAAAAAAATCATTCTGATAGGTCTTTGTTTCTAAACACCTGAATTTATTATTGCTCCTATTCCTTCCCAACTGATCTTCTACCATTAAGCTTCTTACTGTCAGGGAAGTGCTCTCAAAACTTGGCATTCTCCTTAAATACTTTTTGCATATTTGGACGTTAACTTGAAGTTATTTTCTCTTGAGGCAAATTCATTTGAAATGGTGTATCAGTCAAAACTTGATTACAAAATGAATAATGCAGACATTTTTAGGGTGGAAAATGTTACTATTTCAGCAGAATCAACAGTAATATGGAATTATTTCATGGCATTGACCAATGTTTTCCCTCTGTGCAAGGAAAACAAGAGATTGCTTGACAACTATGAGACTGCTTAGTCTCACTGAGGAGATAGAGGGTTTGAGGGCAAAATGACACAGAAGATCTGTTTTGAGATTGGGGAGATAAAAGAATGCTTTAAGCAGATTTAAAAAGCACAGGAAGAAGGGAAGGCTAGAAGAGGCGCAATAAAATAAAGAAGGGAGTTCAAGGAGAATAAAAGCAAAGGGGAAGCAAAGGAACAAAGAGAAAGAAATGCTCTTGGCAGTACAGTTTATCTGATACATTATTATGAAATGTATCTTCATTGAAAAGCACTGATATATAAGCTCCAAATGTTTTGTCTGAAACATCTCAGATTTTATTAACTTTCATCAAATCTAAGACCTGAACTCCAGAAAGGCTGCCTTGAGGCTGCAGACTGGGAACTGCAGATTGCCTTCCCCCATCCTGGTTGTTGCCCAAAAGCCAGGTAACCCAGGAGTCCCAAACTCTGCTTGACAAAATAATGGGTTTCTAACATTATTAAGAGGTTTGGAATAGTTCAAATCAAGGTATATAACCTTGTCACTTCCAAAAAATCAGAATTTCTCCGTTGTCTCCAAATAGTCAGTATGTCTTCAACACTTTTTATGCATGTTCTGGCACTTTGTAGGCATGGACTGTGAGAAAATTTCAATCTATTATCCTGTTTTTTCAGTTTCTGGCTACTTGACATAGAAATTGAGTCAATTTTATAAGCAAGTCTGTCCTTAGGGGTTTTGCTACAGCAAACCATGAAGCATCTATTACTGTGTAAGTAACTGCAAAGCATGTAAATTTTACTTTCCAAATAGTTTACCCCAGACCTCTTTGTCCAATTACAGGGCAAGTGACTGCACAGTACAGAACACATAATTATTTATCTTTTTGTTTACATGGCCTGGCCTCAAAGCAATTCCTCTTTCTGTTTCTTTGCTCTATCCAAAAAATAACATGAAGGTTACCTTTGCTTTGAACCCATGCCTCATTTTCACAAATGCATATGCTCCTAATTCAAAGACCCCAATAAACAGACCATCCTCTTCAGTATAGGAAAAAACTTCAAAACCTGTACCCCATACAATGTGGCAGTCACAGTAGAACTGGAAAGACTTTTTCTCAGAACCTGAATCTTTCACTCCATTATACTCTTCCAGTATTTTGCAAGCTGACTGAATGTTTCTTAGCTATGTTTATGTTTTCTTAGTTCTATTTTTAACAGCATATCAAGCAACATCCTAGCACTTGCACCTTGTAAACTACATCAGTTTTGAATAAACAATGGAAACTTTTTAATGTGCTATCTAATCTTAGGATCTCACATTTGTTGTAATATGGTTATGTGCTCACTCACAGCCTGTCTTATCTAAATTAACACAAGAGGACTCTGTTCTTTGCAAACAGAACTTTGCCTTTGTACAGCACTTTCTCTTTAATAGTACTGGACAAGAAAACATGTAGTGAAATGACAGACTACCATAGAATTTAAGAGATAGGACTAGTTAAGAAAATGAAACAAATTCTCCTGATTTTTTATTTTTTTAATAATTAGTTGAAGAGTTTACAAAAATGTCTCTAGTGGTAACTAGACATAGAAAACTTAAATTTAAATTCTTATATGTGTTTATAGGATATATAACTTAAATGAATGCATCTTTAATGCACAGGAATGTTTACTAAGAAGTTTTAGGTTTTTATGCTTATGCTTGACTCTCATTCTCAAAGATTCAGGCCAAATGGATCTTGGTTGTGTTTTTTCTCATCCATTTTTTTTGTCACCCTTTTGAAAAGTTCAGACTTTCAGTATGGGTAACATGCAGTTCATATCTGCATTACCTACCCACTCACCCCAGCTAGAGTCATCTTTCCTGATATAAGAACTCAACTCTGTAAAAATCTCTGCTGAACTTATCTCTATCCCTTAATTACCCTATCCTTTTGTGCTCTCTATTGGTTCACTCTTTTCCTCTTTTCTTACAAAGATTTTGACATCACATAGCTTTAATACACGACTCTTCTACTCACAAAAACAAATATGCAAAGCAAAAGCATTTTATATGCCAAGAAAGGCATTATGTATTTGTAAAGAACTAAGTCAGTACTTCATTATAGGTGATTTCACACTGGATAGAGCTTTTGAAAATGACAGCAGGTACTGTTAGACCTACTAGTGATTTTCATCAACTCTTGTTGGGATCTGATTAAACTTCCTTTCTGTTTATATATTTTTATCTAGTATCTGGAGATGTTCCAAAAATCTTTCCTAGAAGATCCCAGAAAGTGTCAGAAATTGATCACAGACTTCTTGTTTAGAAGGTCTAAATTACTGTGAGGCCTTACAAATGTAAGGCAACAAAAGTCTTCTAGTTCTTCAGATATTCTGGATAAATCTACCAAGATGGTCAGCACAGTGAGGAGTTATTTACTGTGCCCTGCTTTAAATGACTGGCACACCCACAAGGATACAATGACTCTTCATTTGTCAGACTACCCAGGAATAATCTTATCTCAACGTTTAAGAGTAGAATGGTGTTTACCTAAACTATGATTTGAGATAGGGGTCATGAACAGATATGACAAAACATCAGTATTGAGGCTATATTTAACAAAAAGGATTCTCTTTGGGTGTTCCAGCCATTATCTGTTCTGCCACTGCTGGGTAATTAGCCCATACAATGCACACTTGGCCCTAGAGAGCTCTTTTGGCTACTTCAATCTTTTTCCTATTGTTGAAGAAGACTATCTGCAGCATCCAGGGTGGCTGCCCTGGGTGACCTGCCCTTTCTCCAAGCTTGTGTAGGATGACCTTATTTTTGTTCTATGCTAATGTTTACCTACCCCTCACACTTCATGCATCTGGGCTCTGAGACATCACAGGGCAACAGAAGGGATTAAATAATTTCCTTTTCCTCTCTTTTAAAGAGAATTTTATTAATATTTTTTGTTACTTTAGTTACCACTTATATTGACTTATGCATTTTGCAGTTTTCTTGAGAATTCTTGTAAAGCTATTCATGATGTGTCTTCCAGGAGATAAAAATGCACCTTTTTCTACTAGATTTACTGCTTCTTTTTCTCTGTGTCTCTTTTATGAAGAGCAACCATTGTATAACAGGGATAGCGAGTTGAAAATATAATATTCTGTCAACATAATCACGGAGAAATTTTTAATCCTCCACTCAGCCCCACAGATATTCACTACCAAATCACTATCTCCAGATTTTTATCCTGCTTCCAGGAAGAAAGAAAATAATACCATGCACTTATAGGTTGATAGGCCCACCTCTAAGCTCTATATGTCACCTGATAAACAGAAAACCAGAAGAATCACTCCAAAGCTGTAATTTGTTCTTCTGCTAAAGGAATAAGAGAAAAAACATAACCAATGTATGCTGTGTGGGATATGGAATAGAATTGGAGGAGTGTGGCTATCCTATTATTTCTAGACAGCTGCTCCTGATTGCCAGTGTCTAACTACCTGGGCNNAACATTCAGGCTATTTTCTGTGACCACATTCTGTGACCATTGGCCAGTGTCCCACAGGCACAGTTCCCAGAGAAGTTTGTGATAATTTCACCAGAAGAAGACTGGTGAAATTTTAGAAGCATAAATCTTTGTTTCCTCATCTTATGGTGTCTATCTTTTGGAGATTTTCCATCTGTTAGTCTGTAAAACAGTCATGTTTGTGTAGAAGCTTCACAAGTTGCAGGACATACCAAGCAATCATGAGATTTTAGTATTAAAAATCTAATAATAGTTTTTTTGCTCACCTATTTCTCTGTTCTAGGTTATGATGTATGTTGTATCCCAGACCTTTCCTAGATATGTGTTGCTTAGTCTCAGCTGTTTTTTTAGTTTGTGTGTGTATGAATTTATTAACTCAATACTGGGCATTTTTCAATTTCCAACATTCATAGACCCATTAAATCCAGTTCTCTCTGCTTTTTGTTTTTTTTACAGTAAAAGGAGAATTTCCTAGTCTTCAAAACATCCTGGAAAGGCAACTGCTATCAGGACTAGTAAATCTGGAACAGCATCTCAAGGTAGAGCATATATGATTTCTATTTATTTCTGAAATTAACAGATGCCTTCTAACATAATACTAGACACTTATCAAGGCTTTAAATAGTGGGACAATCAAAGCCAGTTGTTCACAGGATCATCACAGAATGCCCAGCATTGAAAGGGACCTTAAAGGTTATGTTGTTCCAACCCCACTGACACAGGCACACACTTTTCACTTGTCCAGGTTGCTCAAAGTTCTATTCAACCTGGCCTTGAAAAAATCCAAGAATGTGGATGCTTGTGCCTATATTAAATTTATGTCATTTGAGATGGCTAATTAGGTGTTTGAGCTCGAGCACACAAAGCGTTTTTTTGTCCTATCTACTTTATTCTTGTGAAGTTCATAGATTAAATATTACATTTGAGTCCAGGCTTCTTGTTTTTACTGATGAGAAATTTTCCCCATGTCATACATATGGAAAAATAATGACTGAATGAGGAATATAGGACAGTATTTTCATTAGTTGTGGATGAACTTTTTCTACTTAGGTAAGCTTGAATGTTTATGTAACAGTGATTTTTTTTTTATTCTTGGTGTTTCCAGAGCAATTGCCTGAGCAATGTGAGAATTAAATGCATTTGCTTAAAAAAAAATATTCTTTAGCTCAATATTAAAATTTTGCATTTCTTTTTGTCATTCTTATTCTACTTTCTCCTCCTGTGATGAGCACTGAGCTCACAATAGCTAATCTTGTCTGGTTTTGCCTTCTCTCTCTGTAAGATGGAGCAGACAAAATATTTAGCATACTCAACAACTTCTGCTTATTTAAGAACTGGTGCACAAAACCAGGATTTTTATTGTTTCTTTTTGCATCATGTAAATCAGTATTCAAACATCAAAAGCATGGTTCAACACTTGAAATGTGTAAGTTAGAATACTTATTTCTGAACAATTGGGGTATTATTTCATGTGTCTGGAAATGAGAATTAGAAACCATATTTGCACTTTAATGATTTTGCAAAACCTTAACTCAGGTATTTGTTTCCCGAATCTGTTTTTCGCAGGGTTTTGCTTGTTTGTTTGTGTACTTTTTTTTCATAATGGAAAGCACATGAAAATTAGTGATTCAAAATGATTTTATGAAAGGAAAGGCTCTTTCACAACTTTTCATAATTGAAGGTTGAATATGAAAATCTGACTTCTTATTGTACCAATAAGAAGACTGATCATATTTGTTAGAAATGCTAATTAGAATAATTAGCTTACAGGCTGAAGTGGCAAGCAAATATACCAGAATCTGCCCCTTAGGCTCTTGAATCACATAGCTCAATGGAATCAATAGGCCTTCATCCAACAGTTAAAAAAAGTTACACTTCATGATTTAATAAACAATAATTATGATATAAAAAATTGTTGAATTAAAATGTAAAACCAGTCATCTCATAATTTGAAGCACTAATATGGTCGCAGGCACTCACCTAGAAGATAAAGCAAATTACCCACAATAAATTGCAAAACTCTGTGAGGGACTCATGCACATTTGCTACATTGCAATGAAGACTGTCACATGTCAAGGCAAAGTGTCCATGCTGAGGAACACATAAAAAAAATTTTTATTGGTACAATAAAAAGTTATGGTGAAAAGAGGGTTAAATTTTCCTCTTTTTTTTTTTTTGCACTGGCTCAGTGTTTCCCAGTTTGGAAAATAGATTTATTTTCCATTAAAAGCCCACTATTGTAACATCATCAAATGACCACGATCAATGGAAAAAAACTTCAAACCAACAAAAACCAAACACCAAAACCAAAACAGAAGCTAAAAATAAGTTCTGAAATAGTTGTCAAAGCATGTTTCCATAATTTAAAAACCCTGGACTTAGCATTTTAGAATTCTTCAGATACTCTGAGAATGGCAAGTCTTTGACATTCCAGATCTCAGAAAATTGATAAGATTTAATCATGATATTTCAGGGACTTCTGATTTTTTTTTTTTAATTAAAAGTATTGCTCTTAAAAACATCTACAATCTATTCCATAGTAAGTTTTTAGACTTAGGGCACAGTGATAGTTAAGTTCAAAATTTTCAATGTGTTTTCTCATGCTTGTAAGAAATATGAATCTGCAAAGAACCAACCAGTGTTCTGGGTTACAAATTGGAGTTGAACAACTCACCTTGATCAAAGATCTTTTGATCACTGAAAATTCAGGGTAACCACAGTGACTGTATTAGGTTATCTGGAACCTCCTTAAGGTGGAAAATGAGTTATAACTAATATGTCTGAAAAAAACTTTTGAAAACCCTTTGTTCTCTTCCACACACAATACCCAGAAAAAGTAATGTCAATAACTTGAAACATTCAAATAGCAAATAGCCTTATAATTCAGCATTTGCCTTGGTATCTCAGATAATTTTAGTCCAAGCATATGTGCACACAGCAATCCTCAGTTGTGGTATCTCTGCTTCTGGTGACTTGTATGCCACATGCCACCAATAGGTCTGTTTAAGCCATGCCATTAGAATAAGACTGAGTTATAACCAGGGTGTCTAGAATTACAGATACAATACCTTGATTTCTTTTCTATTTTAGATGTAACACAGACATTTCTAAGTCCTCAGATCACTGAAACAGACATATGATTTGATTAAGATTTATCTATCTAAGTTTCAGTAAAGGTAAAAGCATATACATTCATGAGGTCAGCTAGATGGTATCTTTCCATGTGGATAATGTTTGCAGTTTAGGTATCATTACCAGTTCTGCTGATAATGATTATGCAAATGCCAGTAGTACTGGGAACATGATTTATTTTTACTACTCATTATGCTGAGTGTGGCATGAAAATATCTGTTGCATATCCTGCTCCATATCTGTTAACATACGTCTTGAAAATTTGAGGACATGGTATTGAGAATATTATACTATTTACTGATTTGATGGAAAATTTCAGAATAGAAAACCACTTTTCTTTCAAAAATAAATTTTCTATTTGAAGCATATCTCATCAGTGCTGTAAGTCAGTTTCACCAGTAGGAGCAGTCAGAAAACTTCACAGACAATACATTTAATGCTTCAGGACCTCAGAGAAGTTTCGTACTTCTTGCAGAGTTACAGTGCACATCACTGCACATCACAGAGAGAAATGGCTCTAGGACTAATACGAGATTTTTTTAGTTTAGGAAAGGAGATCATGTTACTTGATAATTATAATATTTATTGTCTTTAAAAAAAAAAAGGTCTATCACTTGCTGGCAAGATTTTCATCAACAACTTTGCTTTTAGATTTCTTTGCCCGTGTACTCCTAACAATGTACTGAAATACTATGGATTGCAGAAGATGTTAGTGTGTATCGTACCTCTAAGGTCTGTTTGCTCATTCTAATGTATCTGAACATTTTCAGAGTTCTAAGATTAGAATTAAGTAGACAATTCACACTTTTTCCATCTTTTGTATATCACCTAATCTTTCTGCTGAACTGTTTCTCAAGAATGACAATTAGTGTCTAACATTCCTTGGCACTCTTTCACGAATTCTCATGCATTTTAGTCAGTTGCTAAGAACAACCATGAAGTTCTTTGGATCTGTTGGGGAAAGACAAGTTACTTATAGATAAACTGAAATAAGAAATGCCAACTGACTCGAAATTAATGTTTTACAAATTACAAATACAAGCAAGGCAGCCAAAAACTAGTCACGACTAGTCATGCCCATTTATATAATGGGCACAGGAAAGCAGTGCTGAAAATTTTTGGAGTAAGAGATTTATAGGTTACTTGTGCATGAGTTAATAGCTTTTTAAACAACTATTCATGACTGAAATATAGTTTACTGTTAGTCAATAATCCCAAATATTAGTGCACCAAGAAATGTATTGATAATTTGGAAGGCAAGAGTTTTGAAATTTTTTCTCACTTCATTAAATGTCATGGATTCCGATAATGGTAATTTCATCATAGACCACTGAATTTAAAGTACAACATAATCTACATTTCACAGGGATCACGTGGTCCAACCCCCTTGTCAAGGCAGAATTACTGCTTTGTGCCTCATTTTTGGTCATAACATGTTAGGTAGTCTGCTCACATAAATACACTAAAATTTCAGTAAGGATGTCTTCTCCCAGATGCTGTTACCATAAGCCCCACATGTGATAGAAACTGTTGTATCATGGCAGGGGATGGAGAGGAAAGACCTTTTTCTGGTATAAACTGAATCAAAATTATTTAATGCTTTATTAGACAAAAGCAAACCTTCAACTTCTGAAAATCTTTTGGCTCCAAACACAGAACACAGGCTACCGAGATAATATGTTCCTTTAGGAAACTGTTCATTAGTTTGGCAGGCACATTCAGGACTTTTGCAGAGAACAAAATATTTTTAAGAATCATGTTATGAACAATGCAATTTAATAACCCAATTTTACAGACACAAAACCACTAATAATTAAAATTTGAGATATGATTTTTTTTAAAAAGATTAATCTATTAGAGCTTGGAAAGCCAAAGTACCAAAAGATGTTTGTGAGTGAGAAAACGTGATTGTTTTGGATATTTTTTTAATAATTACTGTCTGCAGAACCTTGATATAAACTCTACAATTTGCTTTTCAGTTATTTGAACTCTTCTTTGAGCAATGTGTGCTATTCACAACACAGATATTTTAAAAAATATAAATAGATCGTAATTAAAGTTACTTAGTATTACATTTTTGTGTGCACTACAGAAGACACCTAAAGAGACGATTTGCAGAAGTTCTGTTAGAATTACATTTAAAGTGTGTAGGACATTATTATGGAGCTGAGCACTAAGAGGCACAATGAGGAAGTGAGGGAGTCACCACCAGTTTGATTGCATATGGCAGCCCAAAGATAGGGCATCAGTTGCCTGGAAGCCATGGCAATTCTTTCTTTAAAATACAAAACCTGATGTCTGTTCAAATTATGTATAGCCTACTGGCTGCATTAGAATATCTGCTTAGTGTGGCATTACTCTAGATGTACTCATCTTGATTGTCCCTGAATGGCATGATAATTTTGGCACAGTCCATTCACAGAGAATTTTGGAAGATGGCATGGACTACCCATCTACTTGGTTCATATCAAGCTGTCTACATAAGCACTGTGAATTCTCCTGTGGTCAGAAGTGTCTGTCAGGCTTCCATTCTGCATTGACAGATTGTAAGGGGTAAGACTCAAGGAACACAGCAGACAATACTTTTTGTAGAGATTCGTATAATTATTCATGGAATTCTACACTCTGTAGTGAAGTTTTATACAGTATTTCAAATCCTACCTAAAGCAAAATGTTTAATGGACTTTAGTTATACAGGAATTTTCCAGGAGGTTTATCTAATAACCTTCCACTATACAATTCTAGGGATTCACTTTGTGTTACACATTTGGAAAAAAATATGATAAAATGCATAATAAAGTTCAAGCTAATCTGAAAAGTAATTTCTTGCAGGGTGGGTAAATCCAAGTTAGCAATAAAAGATTGGAACTAGACCTTTATGTCATGTGAAAATATAGCAACATCTGGAGACTCCAGTTAAAGGATAATGAGTATGACTCTTTCACTTTGAGTCTTTTTAATATCTAACAATTCTACTTCAATAATTCAAATTAAATCTGCCCATAATGACAGATTGTTTCCTAAGATAAGGCCAGCTTGCTTTGTTTGATGTAATTTCTTTGTCAGTATAGCTCACTTTTATCTTTGGTTTAAGTGCAAATTCTTAAAAAACTTAACTTACAAAACTTTTTTTGCAGAAACTGAGTATGCAAATAATCTGCAGCAAAAAATTTCATATGAAGAACAATTGAGAGATCAAAAAGGACACTTAAAATAGATATGGAGAAAAAATGATTGAAGGAAAAAAACCACTTCAAAATATTTCCCAAGACTTTAGGAAAGACCACAAATTAAGGGTTCTTAAAAATAACTCCAGTTCACATTTTCTTTCCTTTTCTGGACTCAAGCATTTTGAAATATACTGCATTGTATCATTCAGCTGGTATAATTTAAAGTCTACTGCCTTTGTTTCTCTTTGCAGGCAGACCAGTTTATGCCACCTATTTTATTCACCATGCTCCATTCCTGATATTGTCAAAATATATATTGCCTACTAGCTCTCACATTCCAGTGTTTTTTCACAACCTTTTTTATTCTCCTTCCTTAAGAGTGTAGAATGCCCAGCATTGAACGGGACAGCATGAAGGGATTAGATAATAGAAATAAAATTTGGGGTTAAAGAGTGCCTGACCCAGAGCCTGTATATAGCTAGAGATATATACAGAGCTTAATTCATGTGATTATGTGGTTTGAAAAAAAGCAGAAATAAAAGGACCTTGTCAGTAGACGTGGTTTATGAGGCCCCAGTAGCATTTTGGCAAAGAAAAGAAGATTCACACTGCATAGTATCAGAGAAAAAAAGTGCTGTGAACTTCAAATGAGACTACTTTTCCATTGTTTGTAAAAGCCACCATCATACACAACTGCAACTTTTGAAATATCTAGCCTCCTTACAGAATGTCACAGTGCTCCTGGTTAGTTCTTAAGAAAGAGATCAAAGTGAGATTTTCAGGTCTTGGTGTTCTTGTTCACACTGTGTTCTTTCTGTTCTGTTCACAACACTGAACAGAACTCAATTTTCCAAGCAAGTGACAAGAGAACAGATTTGTCACTATTTTGTTCTTTTATAAACCCTTAAGTGTACTCCAAAGGAGAAATTTGAAAAAATGCCCACTGACTATACATTTAGGAAGCATAGTTCTCTTTAGTGGACTGAATTGTCCCCTTTTTCATGTTGTTGCAACCCAAACAGACCTGTCAAGACATGCTCAGAAAGAGTAATACCAGGATTTTTGTGAAGCTAAATCACTAGATGCCAGCAGAAGATTTGTCTCACTTGATTTCAGCACATAGTCTACTTTTATACTCTGTTTTCCCTTTTGGATACTCTTTAGTTTTAGTCAAAATAACCTACATTGCTACATGAGAGCTCAACTGATTATTTGCAGGGAATGGATGTCACTGTGATTAATTTTATTAGGCTAACTTAAAAACTTCTAAAATAAACTTTATTCTTATCGTCCCACTAATAAAACTCTTAAATAGCTAATGCTTCTCTTTGTCCAGTAATTCTGATTTTGTTTTCTACTTGTAATTCTAATTTCTTTCTTAAAGATTATTCTGTATAGGAACACTGGAAATATAGGCATTCCAAGAGTGAGAGATGTTTCTGTCAAATGATAATGACATTGAGAAGAGACACAGAGAGAAAGAATAAAGAAGAACCATTTTATGTGACAGTATAATAGCAGAAAGGTAATTGCCTGCAAGTTTACAAGGCAATAAATGGCTCTCTGCAGCTGATGAACATGAAAGCCATAGGCAGTAAAGGCAGAAGAGCTATCTGTACTTACCAAACCCTCAAATTTTAAGTGCAGCATCTCAGAGAAACCAGTAATATTTTAAGTTTGATAGCTTTCTTTTTGTTTGTTTATTTTTAAATTAAATTTATAGTACCTTTGGATCCAATAATATAGTGGAAAAACTAAGAAAAACAGCATGTCACCACAAATGAAGCATAGACAGAGGAGACTGTGGCATCACAACAAGGTGGTGGGGAAAATAAACTGATTTACAGAATTTGTGCTTGTCCTAATTCAAGTGAAAAAATACATCCTTGTATTGTCAAGAGTTGGAAGAGAATCATAACCACAGTCATGTGATGAAGGGGAGAACTGCCTAGAGGTGTCCCCAAAAGCAAAGACGATGTAGAAAAGACAATCTCCATGCTTCCTTAAAAATAAATCCTCAAAAAGCATATAGAATCCATTCTACAACTTCTATTCCCTAAAGGAGTTGACTTTGACAAAATTCAAAAATTGGCATTCCCTAGTTCAACCTTAAGAAGAAGCTGAGGTTGAAAATGAACTCCTTTCAATCTTGAATCCTTTGTCTTCTGGAACAATTCCTTCCAAATCATCTGTATGAAGATTTGAGACACCCAAGGCATTTATTTGTTTGTTTGCTAGTTTGTTTGTGGTTCTTTTAAAGTAGTACTTAGATATTGAGTCTGCCATTACTCATAAAACTAGTCCCTTATGTCTTATAATACCCCTAACAAACTATCCAGAGGATGAGAAATTACCATGTGGATCATTAATCAGTGACTTTTATCTACAGGTGTAGAGTCATACAGGTATATCTTACAAAAACGTATCTATTTGTTTTACAAATTATTTAAAGATTTTTCACCTATTTCAGTGAATTCCATTCAGCAATTAAATTACTGCTCCAGGTAAATGGAGAAAATAAAAAAGGGAAAGTTTGTGTTCTTTATTTTATAATTCTTTTCAGATACTAATGAGCTCTGTTTTTTTTTTTTTTTTTTCTTGTTTAAGGCTTCTCAGCCAAAACAGTGTGTTCAGTTCTTTAATCTGTGTCAAAGGCAAGCATTAATATTTTACAGCTGTATCTTTTTTAGTATTCCCTAAGAGTAGATGGATTTCTAATAAATGGTGTGTGCCATTACTTCCTAAGACTTTGCCTAGCTCTATTTTAGTTTTGTTTATTTGCTATTTGGTTGTTCTTTAACAAAAGGCTGCGAAATGTCTTAATATCCTGGTCACAGATTTTTCTAACTGATATGGAATTGTCAAGATGGCTATTTCTCACAAGCACATCTTCACAGTAGTGCCATAAATGTTGAGAAGCAGCATCTTTGTTGTTCAAGCACAGTTTGAGGGCCTAAAGCAGAAAAGGCTTGAGGGAGGTTCTATGGCCTGCAATATGCTGGCAGTCAGGGTAAATTATCAGAACGGTCCTTTCTGCTCCTTCACTTCAAGTCTGAGACAGCTCCAGTACTTATAGGAAAACATTCAGGCATCACTGTTGCCAGGGCCACAGCTCCAAAACTGCCAGCCATTCCCCACAAAACAGGCATTCAGCAACACGTTCATTCACATACTTTGCGTGGGGGTTGCTATGGTTTTGTTATGAAGAGATGTGGAAGGCTACCAGAAAATCCTTTTTTTTTATAAATGACCACAAAGGACTCTTGCCACCAAACAAACTTTATGCTACTAGCAGTCACTGACCATAGTTTCCTAGGCCTTAGTCCTTTTTGAATGGTACTACAGTTCCTTCCTTCCTTCCTTCCTTCCTGTTGAGATAATGTCTCACGATGCAATATTTGAAAATCAATGGAAGCAAGTAACTGCATACAGAAATGCTTCCTAGCAATTTCCAAAGTCACTTGTACTTGACTCAGTTGAAATGCAGTTTCTACTATTGGCTCTTTTCCAGCTGAACTTGCCTGTGATGCACAAATCCTTTTCAGGAATTGTTTTACTATACTGGGGTTTTAGCTGTTATTGCATGAGTAAAATCATATTTGGCTACTTAATGTCATGATTTCTGTTTTAACAGTCAAAAATCACTTTTTTCCAGCTCTAAAGATGGATATATTTAAGTTTCCTCTCTTTCATCCATTAGGTGTTTTGAGATATCAAAACATTACTTGCTCTAATGTGATTTTTATTCCCATAGTGTTTCCACTAGTGTAAATATGGTCTGACCTGAGATGTAATGAGCTAGATGAAGCTACCATAAGTATCAATTAACATTATCTGCATCTTTAAGATTCTTTAGGACCATTTTTCTCACCATAGGTGAGAAAAATATCCAAAGGTGCTCATCTTTGCCTACAGCATTATTAGCACAGTCAGACAACTGGCTTCAGTGGACAATATGAAATTTAACAAAGGACAGTGAATATTGGTGTCTACTAAATTTGTTTTCTGCAGGCTTGATAACATGAACTGTAGCCGCTGGCTGTGGCTGCATATGTTGAGTAAAATCAACACCAATATTTTTATTCAACTCTAGAATCCAAGAGTGGTGTGCCCATTTTGTGATCCCCAGTACAAGAAACACATGGGAACACCAGAGTGAGTCTAATGCAGGACAACCAAGATAGTCAGGGCTGTAGCACTCAGAACAAAGAAGAGATCGAGTAAATTTATTCTTAAAGGAGGAGGCTATGGGTATCTTCAGAAGTAAAAGTTAACATGGTCTCATCCATTGGAAGGCTGTAGAGAAGATGGAGTAAGACTCTTCTGAGAAGTGCACAGTCTTAGGATGGAAGTCAAGAGTCACAAGCTGTAACACGGGAAATTCCCATTAGTTATTAGAAAAAAAAGGTTTTCCCATGAGTTTAGTCAAACAGGAAAGGCTGTGAAATATCTAAATCTATGTTCTTGGAGAAGTTTAATAATCATCTGGGCAATTTTCTGTGTAACTTGGTCCGTTCTGGCCCTGGACTTGAACTTCAAGTTGAACCAGTTTGTTTGTCCTTTATAACCCAAACTGTTCCACAGTTTCTGGATGATGTGGTGCTCCCCTGCCTTATAAGCACTGGTCACGCTGTGCCCCAGCTCTGTTCCCTCCCCTTCAGTGACAAAATGGACAGAGACACTCTCTGTCAGAGGTGCTCTCCCCAATGATATATCTGGTTTAAGCTGACTGTCACAGTACAGTTTGAATTTAAGTGCACCATGCGTGAAAAATAATAATACAGGTGCATTAAACGCTTGATAACCCATGAATTATTTTCAATCCCCAATATAGTGGATACACCAAAGTTAAATACTGCATTTTTCATTTTTCTCTATTTTCACCCACACGTTTATTATTTCACAATCCACCATAGCACCCTTCTGAGTCACTGAATCACATACATTTTCCATGTGTTAATATTTTGATTAATAGTATAATAAAAAATTAATCTCTTAAGAAGTGGTGGAGAAGCATAAGCATATTTTTGTGAGCAATACACTTGCTGAAAAAAATAATTTTGCTATTTCAAAAAATATGTGTGTGTCAGAGAGAATTGTAAAGCTGTGAAAGATGAAACTCTGTAGATGCTGTTAGCCTCTGAGTCAGCAGCTCACATTTCGCAGAAATTAGCATTTTAAGTCTAAGTGCTCCCACTGCGTGCTCGGAACCACCTTTCAGCATAGCCCACTGCCTGCTGCGGTCTGACAGCGCCTCAGAGCTTACACAATTGAAAGAGTAACAAACTGATTCACTGGAAATTAACAAAGTGCAGCCAGTCACGCTGAAGAGACATTTACCGCAAGAGCAGCCGCTGTCATGGAGGGGGTAGGAGGAGCTGACAGCGCACTGATTATTGTAGAGAGACAAGTGTTTTCTACTGAGGCTGAAGGTGAAACACCTGCAAATGGGTCAGATGATTTATTTCTTTAATAAATTAGGGCAAGCAGCAACCATTAATTAACACAGACACGCAAAAAGAAAGGATTTCTTGGAATGATTTCACATTTACTTTTTATAATTTTAAAGTATTTATGCAGCAGTGTCACAGTATAACAACAGCAGAGTTGCTGCTTCATAAAGAAGGATAGCTTTTCACAGTTATACAGCATTTTTAATAAAAGACCTGTTAGTTTTGATCTCTGCTGGTGCTCTGCCAGCTTTGAATATGGTCACAATGCCCTGGAAACCATTTTCTTCTACGCCCAGCCCCTTTGATAGCAGGAAGACACAGTGACACAGAGCTGCTCCACTCTGAGTGCCTCTGATAAATCCAAACTGTCAGACGCTGCTGGTCAAAGGTAAATGGGACATCAAGGGGAAAAAAAGAAGAACCAAGAATAAAAGAAGCACTGACTTGTTTTGCAGTGCACTTGCAGCAGTGTTCCATGCTAGTTTAGCTGTTCACATAGCACTGAACAGAAAAAAAGGCTGCTATGCATACAGCATGGCCTCTTTTAGTTATTCTTTTGTGTGAAGTGGTTACCACAGCTTTTGAAGACAGATAAAATCGAGCATAAAGATACATCTACAAATAAAATATAATTTTAAGCAAACTTTGAAATTATTAGACAAAGTAATGCAGTTTACAAATAAAACCTGATCCATTGAGGATGATACATCTGAGGATGTAAAAAACAACACTTGGGTCAAAGGATGCCCCTCTAGCTCAAAACATAAAGCAGTGACCTGAAAACTGACAAGAAACCCAAGGAGTACAGATTTGAGTAAAAAGTGTTTGTAGAAGTAAAATGTATTACTGCTGCACTCAAAAGATCATATGCCAAACTGAGTCTGGGGTTTACCAGGTCTTTGAGGAGTGTACAGAGGGTTGGTGCAAATGGAGAGCTAGAGAAAAATCTGCTCAAAGCAGTATTCATTTTTTTTTTTTGCTGACATATGTGGCATTTTTAAGTCAGAATACTATGTGCAACATTTTTTTCCGGAAAAGCAGAGTTTTGACTCACTGTAAAAAGTGAAAGAGAAATTCTGTGAAATCTCAAAAAAAGAGACATCTTTCTATAATGTCCTCATCTTCCAAGCCTCATGTGTCATTGCTGTTTTCCATATTTTTCCAGTGGTTTAAATGTAAGGAGTTTCAAGTTTCTTATTACTTTAAAAGGCATAGTTTTATCCATAAAACCTGACCATGTAGAATGGCCTTCATAGTCCAGTTAAAATAGACTATAGAGGCAAAAAACCTCAGACTAGGTAACAGCACTGGATACTGGGCAAGAATCAATTATTCATTCAGAAACATCTAGAGCTAGTCAGATGATCTATCTGCATAACAAATAAAACTGATGATTTGTCCTGTTTTTTTGAATGCATGATTCATGACTATATGATTACTCATGAGGCTCATGACAACATGACTTGATCCAATCCAAAAACAACCTTAGGAGGAACAGCTGAAGCATGTGGACCCTGATTCAAGCATATGTGTTTGTTTTAAAATATGAATAGTCCTATTTAGGGAATTTGATTAATCTTACTCCTAAAGTTATTCATGTTTAAGTTCATTGCTTAACAAGAGAGATAAGGCACTTTAAACAGGATGTGTGATAATGAAGTGTCCTGGTACCTGCCAGGACAGAGTCAAATTTTTATGGTACTCATGAGGGTGCAGAGCCTGGAGCCTTGTGGACGTGGCTGAGATTATTCTACACCAGCTCAGCTCATTGCTGGGGGCAGGAGTAAGACAAATCCATATTAGAGCTTGTTCTCACTCTATTCTCAGTGTCCCTCTACTGGGTTTATGTCTTCATGCATCTCTTGAACCGGGAAGCCCAGAAATTGACACAATACACCAGACATGTCTCACCAGTGCTGAATAGAGGGCCAAGATCACTTCCTTTGATCTGCTGGCAACACTCCTAAAGCAGCTTAGGGTACCACTAGCCTTCTGTATTGCAAGGACCCACTAATGGGTCATTTTCTACTTGCTGTCCACCAGAACCTCCAGCCCTTTCCTGTCACCCCAGTCAGTCCCTGTACTGAACAGTTCATGGGGTTGGTCCTCCTCAGGTGTAGGACTGGACATTTCTCTTCATTGAATTTTATGGGACTCCTCTTGGTCCATTTCTCTGGTCTTTTGAGGATCCTCCAAATGGCAGCACAGCCCTATGGTGTACTGATAATTCCTTACAATTTTGTATCATCTACAAACTTCCTGAGGATGATTTCTGCCTTATTACCAAAATCATTAATGAAGATGCTAATCAGTACTGGTGCCATTATTTACTCCTGTGGTATGTCACTATCGATGGGCCCCCCACTGGACTTTATGCCATCTATCAAAACTCTTTGGGACAAGCAATTTAGGCAGTTTTCAATCCACCTCTCTATTTACTTATCTCTTTGTCAATCAGAATGTTAAAGGAGACAGTGAAACATAAAAGATGCAATTAGCAAGTACCATGGGTACCCATCATGAAATTATTTCTACAGCCAGCAACTAAAAATAGATCTAATATCTGGCTTTTCTATCAAACTTATTTTTGAAACAGAGAAGCAGCATTCTGGAGCATATCTTGGGACAGCTATAATAAAAGAACTGTAATCTATTACTGCACAGTAAAGCTAAACTTTCTGCTCTTACATCAGGGCAGATAACAAATAAACCTGGGTCAGCTAATTTGTCAGTGTGTGCACAACTGATAGCAAGATATGAATTTATTCCTACCATAATAAAAAGATCAATGAAACCTCAACTAGCACTTTCTTTTAAAAAATGTAATGCAAATAAAACATGAGAAAAACTTAAAGCAGCCACAAGGTAGCACAAAAAAATGCAGAGTCTAGTAAACTAGAAACAAAAACAGGTAGATTGAATCTTCATAACAAATCAGATTAGTTTTTCTTCTCATGAAATTTATCAAATCATGATCCCTTTCACACCATGTGGCCATTTTTTCTTTCTGAAGAGTTACTCTTTTTTTTACAGGCCTGGCAATTCCCTTGGAGAATATTTTTTATGATTATTTTGTTCCTGACTCTTTCTTTGTCTCCATTACAAAACATCACTGGTGACAAACTCAACATCATCTTTCTGCTGTTTGTTTCTGCTTCTGCTTCTCCTTTGCTTGGGAGAACATTTCTTTTGGGTGTCTAAGATTTTGAACATGGAATCTGTGTTTTCTTCTTCTTGAGCTGAATATTCCATACCTGTTGTATCACCTGCTGTAATATCATGTAGTTTTATATTGTTACATATAATTATATGCTAATTACAATTACTGTGGAGGAAATGTCTATATAATGGAAATATTTTTATCCTTCTTGAAAAATAACCAGCCAATGAAGTACAATGCTGAATCTAACAGAACACTGAACTGCAAAAACATAATGAAAGTGCACAGAACCACAGCATAAATAGGGATATTTGAATCCTTAAGGATAATCAGATTTTTTACCATTTGTTTGGGTGTTTCCACAAACACTTTGAAAAAGCTTATGAACTGATATATCAAGGAGATTTATTGAAACAAAAGGCTCATGAATGTCAATTGTCAGATGAAAACCCAGAGCACTCAAACTGATTTAATCTGCATTGTTAATTTGCAAATTAATGCCTTTCATTATATCTTATAACAGCTCAATTATTAAAAATAAGATATCCATGAATGGAAGAAGATATTTTTAAAATTAAAAAGCCTTCTATATTTTAGCTTCTGTATATATGTCATACTTTACTTTTAAAGTTTTGTTTTGTTCTTGGCCAGAATAAAGCATTTTGGCCACTACATGTATGATCCTCCAGTTTCAAGCACCTTAAAACCAAAAAGATAACTATAATTATTATATAAATATATATAGTTGTATATATAGACATATATATATATATATATATATGTGCATCAATTTGATAGAAATAAATTAAGTTTTGCATAATTTAATTTTCCAGATGACAGATCTTTATTTCCTGTAGAAAATGAGAACATTTAAGAGTTTTCTGGGCATTTGGGGAACAGGTTACAAAATAAGTGTGGCAAAAATGCTTGAAAAACTTACAGTCTTAAGGTCTTTCTCTGTCAGGTGGATCCCTGTCTTACATTGCTCATGCACTTGAACTCTGACTGACATATATAAAAACATCTTCCAGATATTAAAGGATCATATCAGTCTTCACTCTGTCCTTAGCTTCTCAGCTTCTGAACAGAAGTGCCAATTAGTGCCAAACACAGAGATATTCTGTGAATGCATTCCAATTAGAAACCATCAGTTCATTTGACAGAGACAATTAGTGCCAGTAGAAAGTACATTTGGGTTTCTAAGGAAGTTATTAATATATACTGTACACCAGAAACTTCCTCAGAAGCCATTATTGTAAACAGTGTCAAGAAAGTAGTGTAGGAATGACAGATCAGTAGATCCAGATCATTAAGGGCTACCTTTTTAAGGAAAAGTAATGTGACAGTTGACTTGCTTTAAATAAGAGAAACAAGGAAGGGGAAAAAAAAGAGATTCTGAAGTAATTTTGAATATTTCTGGTGAAATACATATCCATGTAGGGAAGTAACTGGACAAAGATTTATAACCATCCTTAGTTTTATCCTTCCTCTGATGTGAATTGATATGTAAATCTGGGACCTTAAATATAAAAGCTGATATTTTCCAGTGGATGCTATACAAAAATGTCATGTGTACCCCCAAAAGCATGCACTTAAGGGTTTGGGGAGTTTATTAGTTTTTGTAAGATTTCTGTCTGCTTCCTTCTGAAATAGATGATCTGTCATTGCATTGTATATTAGGCACTGCCTTTTTATCCAACACATAAGTTATTCACATATTCCTTCATCCATATAGCACAGTCAACAATTGCATATGGTACACTGAGGATATAAATTATATATCCTCTGCTAAAACAGAATGAGCTTGTATTTTATATAGTGGGTCTTTCTTTAAAAGGAGACACTGGGGGCAAGAATAGCTGGCAATAACTGACCTACAAGACATGAAGAGAGCAAGTCCTACTTCCAGCCCATATAGTGCTCTATTTTGAAATAAAATGCTTTAACAGGATTTTAGATATTTGGAAGCTGAGCTCAGTGTAAGTTCATTCATGATTTATAGTCCAAATCAGCACTTTTGTACTTCTTTTTCAATGGCGCTTTGATATTGCTTTTGTCATTTTTGTCACTACTTATGGAAGTTACACAACTCTTCTGGGTAAATGAAAGAATTTGTCACCTAAAAGCCAGCAACAAACTGAGGATGGACTTAAGCAAAAGATTTCATAAATTAAACTAAACTGCTCTGGCAAGTAGATTGGACAGACTGGG
>WBNO01032260.1:0-16749 GCA_013400575.1 Peucedramus taeniatus | reverse complement strand
TAAAATGTCATAAAATTATTAAAATGACCTAATCTCTTCAGCCACATAATTACATCTGTGTAATTTTTTCTCCTCAGTTAATTTTTGGGGCACTAAGATTGTAGCAATAAAAGCTCTGACATATAGAACAATTATTTGTTTTTCCCAAATTGGCATTTCCTTTTTTTTTTTTTCATTTTTTATTATGATTATGCAAAGTTATTTACAGAGCAAAAGAATTAAAATCAAAAAAGCACACTTTGTGATAGAGTCTAAAGCATAGAAAGAAGGAAGGAAAACTTCTCTCAGTGTGTTCTGGGGAATATGGTGAAACTTAATGTTCCTGCAAAGGAAGAGCAAAAAACCAATCCTATGACAGATACTTATTTTGCTCTTTTCTTTCCTGTTTTCCCCCTCACAGTTTTTTGTGGCCTAAACATAAGCATGGCCCACAGGCCAAGATAAACTAGTCTCAATTTGCATTTGCAGGAGCAGTCTAGATTTGATATTAGGAAAAATTCTTCCCTAAAAGGATGGTCAGGCAATGGAATAGGGTGTCCAGGGAAGGGAGGGAATCAGCATCCCCAAAACTGCTCAAAACCCACATGGATGTGGAACTTTGGGGACAAGGTTGAGAGGTGAACACAGTGGGGAGATCAGTGCTTGCATGCAGTGATTCTGGAATCCTTTTCCAACCTTAACAATGTTATGATTTTTATGCTTCTTGTGTCACACAACCCTTATAAGGTCTCATGTTTATTTTATGGATTACTTATCAAAGTGACATGATAGAAAAGTATGGGGTTTTTTTTTCTTTGCCATTTCATCATTTTCTCTTACTTAACCTGGGCTTCAGAGACAGGGCTGAATTAATTATTCCACATCTGTCTTGGAAGATAAGGAGTTTGCTCAGAAGTAACCCGTGGCATTATTTGAAGATGAGGAGAGTGCACAGGCCAGGCAGGGTTTTGAATTGCATGTTCAGTTCCCTGTAATGGACTTGACTGCACAACAAAATCATCAATAAATTTAAGGTGAGTCTTTAAATCACAGGATATGTGTTGACTCCAAATAAACCCTGCTATTCCACATTCCTAACAGGCATAAAGTCATCCAAAGGAGCCCTTGCATCTCTAAGGTAGTAGATAAATGATGCTAAATTACACACCAGAAAATGAAGAGAACCATGTTAAACTTGTATGATTTTTTAGGCCATTTTGACTTTATGGGATGGTTTTAAATCTCTATCAGTTGCTGAACCTTTGATTCTTAGTACAGATGCATAGCTACTATGTTCTAGCTTTTTTTCTAAGTTGTCAGGTACTTCTGGAGTAATGAGGAGGACTCAGGAGGAGTCTGAAGAATGAAAGTGGATAATCACATGTGAGAGAGTAGCAGAAGATCACTGAGACATTAACATATCTCTCTATACACTGATATTCTATTATTTTGTATATTCTTCTTCTTAGTCTATATTCTTTCAATAAACCTTACTTTTATACCCACCTGCAGTAAGAAGTGAGGTAGTAATACAGGCAAATTTTAAATGGTTCCAGTAAAAATGTGCACATTTCATTTGCCTTTTAAACTTGAATTCAGTCAGAACATCATTTAATGTTTCATGTAAAATGGCACACAGTGGAATCTTTAAACTGATCTCAGAAAAAAAAATAAAAAGGAAAAAAGAAAAAGAAAAAAGAAGAAAAAAAAAAAAGAAAAAAAACAGGGATGAGGGGGAAGGAAAGGTCAAAAGGGGAGAATATTCTAAAATAACTTTTCCCTTGATACCTCATTGTTACTAACATTGCCTAAAGATGGCTGCTTTGTGTTGTCCAAAAATTATTGTGTTTACTTTTCCCAGTGATTTTTTTTCAAAGATTATTGAAGCACGCTGTCAGTTCTCTAACACAGTTTTACAGAATGGCTCACATGGACTTCAAATCTTATTCCAGTAGGACAGGCTTGAAGGAGTCAAACCTTCATTCAGGGTATTCTTGGAGAGAGGGAAACAAACTCTACTCTGAGAAGGAAAGCTAAGGAACTGAGGCTGCGTTTGAAAAAGATCATTGTGGAGAAAAAAAAATCTGCTTATTAAGGAAGAGACAAAATAGAGATGGAAGAAAGTAATTCCAAAATACAGATGGTGCCCATGAGCCAGTTTTGAACCCTATTTTACCCATACTAATTCACTGCACAAGCATGGCAGTTTCAATATAAAGCCCTTAGCTTTCTATTGCCTTTCTAAGGCAGCTCAGACTATTTACAGGAACCTGGACAACTCTGTCTTCCTGTCTTGTGGCTCTCCTGGAGAGAGTTTTGCTTTTCCCAAACCCAGTGCATACTTTGGAAACCGGAGTTTCACCTCTCAGAGATTCATGTTCTGGAGCTGGATGTTATTGTGTGGGGTAAAATATCCTTGCTGCTGCTGTATAATGAATTGAACTGTGAAAGAAAAGCTATGATGACTGTCCAAAAAACCCTGCATTTTCTATGGCGTATGGAAAGTTGTATTATAGAGGCTGGATGGTTTTAGGTTTCATTTTGTTGCATTAAACCTTATCCCAGGCCATTTTGGAGGCAAGAGCTGTCTCCAAAGTCATGCCTGGCACTGGGGTGGTGGTGGCACAACCCAGTGTCATGACAGGGGCTGTGCCCCACAGGACTCATATTTATAAACTTTTGTGTGGGGGAGGTACCTAAATTATTTCAATGTTGTCAGAAGCACTGATATTCACATCTCTGTTCTGCAGAATGTGCTGCTGAACCCTACCTTGTGCAAATTTTGACTGTATAGGGAAATAAGCAGTGTTTGACTTGTGCCTCTTCACAGGAATTGGAACTCTTGTTTTTTCTCAGTGACAGTAACACTTCAGAGAGAATAGTTTTTACTTGCAGGGAAATAGGAAATATTGATTGCTACCTTTCCTAATACATAATCTTTTTTGCAAAGGAAGTGACGCAGTTTTTCATTACTCTGCTGCCCATCCCACTTGCTGCATTAAATTCCTCAGTTTTTCCACAAGCTGGGATTTGAATTTTGGAAATGAGGAGGAATTGAAGAGAGGATCAAGTTTGTTGAAGGACCACAAGCAAAAGATATTCTCTTTGCAGCAATAATCTCCTACTTTCCCTCTGTAAGCCAATGCAAATGTGTAAGTGTGTCTGGTCTGCAGACTGGTTTTATTAGTCTCTTTAATTTAATGATAACTTTGTTTCTTACTGCATACCAGTTCAACTTTGATTCATGGCTGCTGTTTCTTGGCCATAGTCTGGATAAATTTCCTTGCTTCTTTTCCTCATCACTATACAGCAAATTTAAGAAGAGGAGTTTGTTCTTATTGAAAAGTCTGAAGACTTAAGTCTATACAACATATCTCCTTGTACTGTTCTTGAGAACATGTTTTCCTAAAAAGCCCAAGTAATATAAATTTGAAAAATCTATTTTTGCCCTTAATATGATAATCTTTAAATAATATTTCAGCTAAAAAAAATTTTTACAGACTCAGATATACTATGGCATCTTTAATTACACTATGAGCTGTCAAAAGTCATTAATGGTTTTGTCACCTTGGTGTCAGTAATTCATTATATTTATAAATTTAATGTTCCCCACTGCTTGCTATAATAATGTGGTATTAAAATTCATTTATTTTACTTGCTATTACTTGGGGATCATTTGGATTGCATCAATGCAGTGTTTCCCTCCTTCTTTCTAGTCTGATTAATATAAGATTACATAGTTATCTACAAAAAGTCTATTCAAGTTAGAAAAGCAGTCTAAAGCCTGTTTAACAGCTTTAACTGTAGGAAAAACTCATTATATGTATAGCCATTGTCATGCATTGTAAGAGAAAACACAGCTATTGAGAAACGTGCCACAATGTTCTATTTAAAAAAAAAATAGCTTCCAAAGATCTTTATCTGTCACCATCCTGTTTGCTGTTATTAAAAAAAAGTTATTTCTGAGAAGTTCTCTGGAGGAGAATATTAAACAACTGACTCAGAAAGTTTATAAAAGTGAATTTGTAGTCCCTACTATTTGCACAGCAAACCTGAGTTTGAGATAACTGCTGCCAGTGATGGAAGTCAAATACTCTCTGCAATTCATGCTGCAAACCCAAACATTTACAGCTGTAGAGTTCATTGAAAAGGTCAGGTGAACAATAAGGAAAAATGAACATTTTGTTGTTACTGTCTAGAGCCATCACCAATATTGAAATAAGAATAACTGCAAATCCTGTAGTTCTGTTTTTTTGGTTGCAAAATTGCAGTTTTCTGGTGTCCTTTGTGTCCAAGTGTGTTTCTATCTTCATTGCAATAACAATGCTCTTATATGCCTTATATGCCTTCTTTTTTTTTTTTTTTTCTTTTCAATTTAAATCTGAAAATTCATCCTTATAAGAATTTATCTTGGAGGATCTTGTAATTTTGGGAATTTAATCATTCCTAGATAGAATTATAAATCCCTCAGCCTCTCTGATTTTACACTCAGACTGTGTCTGCACTAAAACATCTTAGGCTTTGATTGAGGTAACTTGCATAATGGACTTGGGATATCCAATTTACTCCTTCCAGGCTACTTAAACTTAATGAAAGAAAAGATTAACAGAGAGGGCATTGATTTGGCAAGCAAAATTTTTTGCAAAAACAGTAGAAAAAGAATGCAATTTTCCAAACATTTCATTTCACTGCCCATTATTTATCTCAGTAAATATAACATTTTCTCTTACTGGAATTTACATTTTTTGAAGACATTTGTCAGTTGTGTTGTTAAAAAAGAGGCCTAAATGTACCGATTAAGGCCACATTTGTAAAGTACATATTCCAAAATACAGTGATTTTCTCTTACCTTTGGTTGTCCCTCATGAGCAAGGATTTGTCCTCTGTTAAAACTACATCAGAAAATATGAAAAGAATAACAAGAATAAAACTGTTTGCAATGAAAGCAAAAAACTGTAAAATTTATATAACCAGTTAAATGGGCTTGAAAGCCTCCTCTTTCTTATAAAAGTGAAACTAGTCTAACTAAAACCACATTTATTCTTTCCAGGCTGTAGTTTACTTGAATTTTTTCTATTTTCTATTTGATGTTCTCTGCTGGTAATCAATTTATGAACAAATGGTTCCTCAACAGGCCTTTAATAACTCAAATAGTTCAGTTGCTTGATTATATGGGGGGGTTTTGTTTTGACTTTTTTTTTTTTTTTTTCCGTTTGTTTTTGTAATAAAAGGTAGTGAAAGAAATTTTTTCAGCTGTTTTCTTAAAAAAAGCTGACTTGTTTCTCTGTGAAAGAATTCAGAAGGGCAGGTAGGTTCTCTCTGGAATTATCTGCAAACTTTAAATAAAAGACAAATTTATAGCCACCAAAGCATGATGGAATATTTGCAACTAACATTTTTCAAAAAAAAAAAAAAAATACCACATGACCTTAAACATTCTTATTCTATATTACAGCTTGAGATTAAAAAAAAAAAAAACCTTTAACTAGCAACATTTCAAAGAAACTTTGGTGTGTACAAGTTCTGTCTCAATTTCTGTTTACAAAGACATCCACAGTGCTTTGAAAAACCCCCATAAACTTGCACTTTGAGGGATGTATATATCTCTAAAAGAATTAATTGAACATATTCCTGTGCTGCATGCCTTACTCAGCTAAATTAATGAGGACATTAATGTTGTGTCTTGGGACTTTATTCATCTGAGCTGTGCAGTAGCCTTTGCTTGGGGAAAATAAAGAAGAAAGGAAGGAAGACTATGAGAAATCCTTTTTGAAGACTTTTTAGTCCTGATTTTATTCACAGAATTTTAATCTCTTTGCAGCACCAGAAGAAAGCCAAGCTAGTGTTGTTTAGCAGTAAGGAAAACAAAATTCTTCTTTTTCAAAGATGCTGAGTTGGTCTTTTCTTCACTCAGCACTCTGCCTCAAACCCATTTTGAGGTCTGTGGAGCCAGTTTCCAGGCATTTGAGATGCTTTTGGTCAGTTTTCTAACTCCCTTTCTGAACAGCCTGAAAAACAGCCTTTGTTTTGGACAGCAGCAATAATTTTAAATATTTCACCTTGGATGTATGATTTAATTTTTTTTTTCTTACAAGTTACTATTCTGTATTAAAACCTGAAGTCAAAACTTTTTATTATTCATTTTAATTTATAGAGATTTTTATTTATTAACAGAAATACAAACTACGTGCAATCATTGTTATGTGACATTCATCAAGAATTATTTCTCTTTATCAGTATCAGGGGCATGCCTAAGAACACACTTGGTGTACTTCAAACCCCTGTTAAAGACAAGTTAGAAAATCAAGGCATGATCATGCATGAACGTGACCTTAGATTCCATCCTGGGGATGGATTTGTTTAAACCATCCCTTCATGGCAAAGCTGCTTTGGAAGTGGTGTAATTAATTATGAATGGCTTAATTGAAGTGAATGATCACAGAGAAAGTTAGAACAGAGACACATTTTGGCCATAAATTTTAGTCGTGTGGTTGGGCAAATATAATGTTCTTTTTCTGAAATGGCTCTTTTTTTTTTTCCTTGAGGTGAACTTTTAAAGAAAATGTTGGATGGTGGGTGGAAATACGGATTTGAGCACCTGAACCATGAGGGGAAAATGAAACGGGCATTTCCAGAGTGAGACTGAGGCACCATAAAAATATGGGCCCAGTCTCATGATCACAATATATTTTAGGAAAGAACTCTACAAGGATCCTGGAACTATCCATACTTAGAGATCCCATATATTTTAACTACATGTCCAAAAGTGTCACTTGTGTGTTATTTCACTCCTCTAATGGAATGGTTTGAAAGGTTTAGGAAGAGATAATTTTTGTCCAGGATGTGAACTTCTGTGTCTCTCTGAAGAAAAAAAAATTACAAGTAACAAAAAATGGAATGTTAGACATTTTCCTATCAAGTCTGAATTTACCAGAATCTGAGTTAGATGGCAGCTGAAATTATGGTTTAGGAGGGCATTTTCAGAGGTAGATGACAAAAGTTTTTGGAAGACTTCTTTTTTCTTTCTGGTTGGGATCTGGGGCTTTGTCTAAATAAACGTACACATATTAAACATTCACCACTTTCATGTCCTGCAAACAATACCAGCCTCAAATTAATAATCACTTTTAAATAGGTGCAAAGTTTCCAGTAAAATTTCAGCACAGTTCACAGAAAGATCTCTCTGAAGATTGACCATGGTATGATTTATACTCAATAGATCCACTTGACTGCTCTGAATGTTCTTTGGCAGCCCATTTATTTAAATAACCCGAGGCTTTCTTTGCTTATAAACTGATAATGAACTCCTAGGCTATGGGAATTCCAACATAATTTGTTAGTGTTGTCTACATGTAACAAAATGTGGTCCTGTTTTTGGCTGTGTTCAGAAGAGAGGTTGTTTTCTGTAAGGAATGAAGTTAGAGATTTCTTTGTGTATTTGATTTCTTAGTCCTGGCCCCCAGGGTGGAGCTTATTTCACCCACCTATTTCATCTATGATGTAGATTTGGACAAACTTACCCAACTATTCTCTCTCATCAATAGATGTTTTTGAAGTGGAATATGACTTATTTTAAATTCCTAAGTGGTGGTGATAATTTTTCTTCAATATCAACACAACAAACTTGTTAAGTACAATTTAACACCTGGGGTGGAAGTCTGTGTAATCTGATCTTGTTCTACATTTGAGAAATAAATGAATTTTAGTCAGTTATTTCTTTCCTAAGACTCATAATTTGTGATTGAATGAAATGTTTAAAGCTGTGTGACTGGTGTATATATTTCATTTTATAGACTTAAGGTTGCACCTTAGCTGGTAACATTAATTTTGTCTCTGGAACTACTTTATCTACAGACATTTACTGAAATTCAGCACCGAATACTTTAAGTTTGAGGACTGAGTATAGTTATATCAAATTGATAATTTGGTTTCATGTCCTCCATATTTCAGAAGAGTGACAATATGACATTGAGTGAGTATCATATTTATGATTGCTTTAACAATTGAACTATCTTTATTTTTTGTGTATATAAAAACGTTCAACAACCAACCTTGATTTATCATGTTCAATNAAACCAAAAATGAATGATTTGGGGCAACCTAATATGAAAAAAAAAAAGAAAATGAAGAACTGACTACTCTTGATTCTGTGGGTTTGTTCCATTAGTAAAAGGAATGTGTTTAACATTTACATCTTGTATCTATGTCTTTGACATCAGTCCTGTAAATATTTTTCTACTAGGAATATAATTTCAGTAGTTGAGGCCTTCTTTTTCTGTCTCAAAATTTTAAACAGTAAATGGAATTATTTAGCACCATATTAGTTTGGTTTGGAAAAAGGCAACAGGCAGTTCCCTCTTTTGGGGGCAGGGAACCTTGAATTTATTTTAAAATTCATCAGACACAGAGTGCTTTGCATCCATGAAGGAGTGAATGGCTTTTGCTGGGATAATTTTTTTGGTAGCATTTCCCATGGTGCCATGTTTTTGATTTGTGATGAAAATGGTATTGATAATGTAGGAATTATTATCTACTGCTGAATAGAGCCTGCACAGTGTCGAGGACTTCTCTGTTTCTCACACTGTCCTGCCAGCTGGAAGTTGGGACATTCCATCCATAGTGTCCAAAGAGATGTCCCCTACCACAGGGAGGTAATGAAAACTTCCTGTTTAGAATTGCTTTTAATTTCTCATTTCTCTAGTATCAAGTAGAATTGTATTTAATCTTTATAAAAATCTTTTATATGTTCATGTATTCTACATCAACATAGAACATACTGTTTTATCATTCTCCTTTATCATTTGACAAACTCTGTGTTGCCACACACCAACCAATATTTTTCCACTAACCAATATTTTCCCTGGCCTGTCAAATAAATAAAAAATGGACATTGTACTTCATTACATTAGTGAAGGAAAAACATTGTGATTTTGAATCAAGCATTCACCAGCAGAGATTCAAATCAGTTCATCAGTCTACATCTCTATTTCACAAATATTTTCAGGCTCATTTGGCAAATTCTGATGTTTTCTGACATAAATTCTTGGGGTATTTTGCAACATTAAGCTTTTATTTTATGATGTATTTTCATTTGCAAAATTTCCTGTGGAGAACAAGCTAAAAACACTGACTCCATCCAGAATGAAAGACTAACATCTATTCTTTTATAAAACAACAAACACATGAATGTTGACAGTATGTAAATTGGGGAAAACTAAAGGTAATGAAAGATGATACCTCACAGTGAGCCATTGCTAGAGAAAAAGAAATCATTTGTAGAATACACCCCATTTTATCATATATTGAATATAAAGACAATTGTAGTTGATAGTGCAAATATATACACTGTCAAGAGCAAACAGAGTGCATTTCATTGCTACCCAAAATACAGAATGAGTGGAAATGGATTACAGTATTATTGCCATTATCATGGAATGGAACTCATTTAGCAGTTGATATGAAAATTGTTATGAGGCTATGAGAGATTTGGAAAGTTTACAGTAGGAGACATAATGAAAATCGGAAAATAGAAATAAAGAAAAATTGTGTGGTTTATGCATCAAATTATGTTATATATAAAAAAACCCCAAGCCCTGCAAAAACAGAGTTTAAGCCTTCTCTTAAGATAATGTCCTTGACCACCTTCCCTGTTTTCAACAACAACAAAAAAAATTTAAATACAGATCTGTGGATTTATTTTCTGTTTCAATTTTAGCTTAAGTGAAAAGTTACAGTAGTTAAACCTGAACATTTGGATTAACTCTTTTAGGAACAATTTACCTAATTTTTGTCCTACTAGTAGAATGAGAAATTACATCTTTGACTGGCAATTGCACTAGTATTTACTGTCTTTTGTGGCACTGAAATATAATTGCCTATGCAGATCTATTTTAATGACCTCTAAAACTTCCTGGCTGCTGACCCTTGTTCTAAGTGAGCCCACATCCAAACCAGCTGTCCTGCAAGCCATCACTAAAGGCCAATAATAATATAATACAGGCAAATCTATTAAATTTTTGTTTGTTTTTGGTAGCATAATGGGGTTGTAGGTCAGAGTTTGAACTGCTAGACCTCTGCAATGTGAATAATATGCAACCATTTATTTCTAACCCTCAATTAGAATCTCACTTGAGTAGCCTATGTATGGCCACTCTGACTGGTAAATGCAATATACCCCAGGAATTCCCAGTCATGCTCCACTTCATAGCCAGCTGTTAGAACTACAGGTTAATTTGATAATTCCATAAATACATTCCAGCAAAATACCTTTACTGTCCCACAGCACAACTACTTTTTGGAAGGGGTGGTTGAAGAAAGACCAGAAACTTCATAAGTCAGCTTTCACTTTTAATCACAGCATAGTTTGGGCTGGAAGGGACCTCCAAAAGTCTTCCCTGCAGTGAGCAGGAGCATCTTCAACTAACCCAGGTTACTCAGGGACCTGTCTGACCTGGCCTTGAGTGTTCCCAGGGATGGGGCAGACACCACCTCTCTGAGTAGCCAATGCAAGTTTTGTAAGCCAATGCAAGTAGCCAATACCCTCAGAAAATGATTTTTCCCTATATCTTGTCCAAGTCTGCCCTTTTTTTAGCTGAAAACCATCAACATTTTTCTTCTTGCTCAAGGCAGTACTGATGGGTCCGTCCCCAACTTTTTTATAAGCTCTGAAAGGCTGAAACAAAGTCTCCCTGCAGCCTTCTCCTCTCCAAACCAAACCACCCCAACTCTCTCAGCCTTTGCTCGTAGGATAAGGATTGTAACCCCTGACAATTCTGTAGCCCTCCTCCAGGTCATTTCCAACAGATCCACATCTCTCCTGGACTGAGGATCCCAGAGCTAAATCCAGACTGGGTCTCATGAACCCGGAACCAAACAGTCCCAAGGTAATTTTTAACACTATCATTATATTGCTTAAAATACCTGGAATAAATGCTTTTCAGTTTTTCAGCCATTAAGTTAAAATATCCTTTACAGACAGAAAGGTTATTTGTAGAACTTTTTTTATTTTTTGTGAAGCATCAGATCACAGCATTCCTCTAAGATTTAGGATAATTAGCAGCACAGGATCCATAAGAGTCACATCTATTCTGTAATATAAATTGTTGCCTATAGTTATATTATAATTACTGCATGTGTTTTACAATAATGCTTTTTGTCACACATCTGGCCACCAGGGTGCTTTTTAATATTGCCAAGTGCTTAGATTCTTTTCCCTATATCTGGTATAAATATAGCTCTCTTTAAATTGGCTGCACAGTTATTATCCTGTCATTATGAATAATTCTACTCTATAATTTTAAAGACAAAAAGGATATTGATCCAAAAAGAACATCCCTCTGCAATAGGAGCTCTGCTATTTTGAGACTGCACATTGCTTTCTGATCACCCTCATAATTTATTAAAAAAAAAACCCTGTAGCTACATCTGTTTTTATAGATAGAGTTATGGCATGGTCAAACAGCAAAGTCAAATATAGATACAAATGAGGATTTATTCTTCTGATTATAGTGGCTTTAACAGTCCCTGAGTGCAAGAATTCTTCATTAGATGTGGCAGACAGAATTGACTCACTGCTTGTACTGGCACTGATTGAATTCCTTGGTAAATTGAGGCAATCCTGGTGACACCAATCATGTGTTAGCCTTGAGTCTTTAAAAATTGGCTTATTTAAATGGAGGAGGAGAATAAAGACATAAGTCCACCTCAATATGGAATGTTTTATGATATGTGAAATGATTAGACTTTAGTTTATGTATATTTTGTACTGGTTCTCTCGAAGTCCATAATTTAAATTTTTTTCTTTTGTCCTACCTTTTAATTTGTGCATGACATTTTTTTTCTGGAACGTTTGCACAAGTACTTTTCTGGAAGATTTCTGCAGACTGATCACAAATATTTCTCTTCAATATATACTGTCCTACTGTCTTTTCAAAGCCTTTCCTTTCAGTTCAGCAGGGCCGGAGCTGAATATTTTTATGTAGCCCCAGCAGCACTTGGTACTCCAACCATGCATGATTTTATCTGCCACAGAAAGTCCACGAGTGCAGTCTGCTAAACTCTGAAATTAGCTCAAAATTGTCCAATTTTTCCAGATCTCTCCCAGGGGGTTGTGCTTCTGAGGCAAACACTGCTTTGCCATGAAGAGGATGAGGATAGCAAACTGTTCCATGGCAGAACAAACTTCAGACTGACTATTTCCAGCAGTGGGTAAGAATTAAAGATCATGAACCTGACAACTTATTAGGTTTTGATTTCACATCTTTTGAATGAGGTAGCTAGTATTCATTTAGTATTTAATGGACGTTGTTGTGAAAAATTAAGGATATTCCTGATTTTCTGCCTTATTTACCCCCTGGGATAAATAAGAATGTGTGACAAAAGCGTTAAGGAAAAGTGCCTCTGGTCACATTTTATAATAAATTTTACTTATCCAGATATATTTCATGGTCTTCAGCGTTAACAACAGACCTACCTGCTCAGAGTGGTTGCTTCATATGGATCAGAAAGAAGAGATCTTTTTATAAATGAGAGCATATTAGGATATGGACACATATTAGATATCTGTATCTACATTCTATTAGATCTGACCTATATAAAACTGGTTTCTGAACATATAAAAACTTTATCCTGTGACTTATAGCCACCCCTGGTAACAGTAAGTTGCATCTTGTGATGGAACTCACTGAAAGAAAAATATCTGAAACCCTCAACAATGCAAACCACCACAAGAAAAACTCCCCACCATTTGCAGGAAGTAAATAAAGTGTTTAAGAGATTAAGCACATATTGTAAAATATATCTACTGCAGATGAAATTTAAAATGAGGGTCCTAACGTGTTCAGCTGCACCTTCCCACAGAAGTTCTGTTCCTGTGCTGCAGGTTTGTCCTTGCTCAGTGTTGAGGCTGTGACACATCTGGTGAGCCCGGGGTGGTTTTGGCCACTGGCTGAGCTGACTGCTGCTTTCCTTGCAATCCCAATTCCTGCTTCACCTCTGCCAGTGATGAGTTGATGGCACTGGCTTCACATTGTTTGGGTGCCTTTCTGTCGAAGCATGAGAGGGGAAAATTACTTTTTAAGAGCCTCAGCCACTGGGAAGCAGAAGAGAATAAAATCACTGAAACTTTCCTTATTTATGTAGTGAGAAAGGTCCTGACTGCAGCCAAAAATGTTTTTCTTGGTGCTGTTGGAAGCAAAATGACTATGCTTCCTGCTATAGAAGTTAAATATAGAAATAAATTCTTAAAAAAGCTTTGAATAAGCATGTGGGCAAATATTATATAGGGTAGAGAGTTAGGCAACCACCAACCACGTGAAGTTTAACAAAATCTTCTTCAGATTGGAGAAAAGAAAGCTGAGAGATGATCCCATCATGGTCTACACCTCCCTCCTGGGGGAAGGTGGAGGGGAAGGTGCTGATCTCCTGTCTGCAGCAACAGGACATGGGGAGATGGAGTGAAGTGGCAGCAGGGGAAGTTCAAGGAGGAGCTCAGGAAAAGGTTCTTCATCCTGAGCAAGGTCTGCCCCTGGAGCTGGGTGGAACAGGCTCTGCAGGGAAGGGCTTGTGACACCACGCCCATCCAAGTTCAAGAGGCATCTGGACAGGGTTTTTAGTCTTTTGGTTTGTGAGGAGCAGAGAGCTAGTTGTGATGATCTTATGGGTCCCCCTCCTGCTTGAGACATTGCACAATTCTGTTCCCTCAGTAAATTCACTCTGTGGCTTTAAGGTTTCTATATTGTGGGACTTGTCTGTGAAGTAAAATGGCTTGCATATTGGGAACTTCATGGATAATAGGATGCTAATAGTTATCTGATATTCAGAAAAAAATAATTTAGAAAGATCTTCCCTTGTTTGCTGTGTAGAACCTCATTTCATCCCAAAGTGTTGTTTTTGGTGAGTCTGCAGGGTGAAATGGATTAGTCTTGTTATGGTGCCTGACACACAACTACGGAGATTTCTTTCCTATATATGATTTTAGCTTAATTATCTTGGTGAAAAGGAGAGCACTGGTGCAGGCTTAATAATTTTTTTCTGCCACTTCCACAGTATATTCCCTTTCTTCTCTTTGAAAATTCCACATCTACCATTTGTATGAGCAGGATGTGCCCCATACTCGGACTTTTAAAGATTTTTTTAAATAGCAGACTTCCTAGAGCTGTTAGACACTTTTTCTTCTGTTTCTCTCACAAAAGCTAATTTTAATTAAGCAAAATGGAGAGGTTTATTGTGCTAATTCCCCAGCAGAATTTGTGATGTGCCTGTGTTTGCTAGGCTATGTTGTAATGATCCCTCAGCCAGCTCTGGGACCTGGTGAATCTCCATGAGGTAAAAGCATATCAAGCACCAACACTGACTTCACTTTTAGAAGTAATGCACTCTTAAAAAAACTAATTTTTTTAGACTTGGCTCTGCTCTTGCTGCAGTGATATTGTGTCCTTGGAGCTAATTGCACACTTAATTAATTAATGCTTGAACAACAGCTGTGAATAAATATTTCTTTTCTTGCTTTACTTGAATAGGTTCATCTGATAGAGATGCTCCATCAGTATCCAGTCCTGTGCAAAAGGCAGAAGAGGAGCCATCCACTGACACAGCAGACTGGTGCTAGAGCACCCCAGTACAGACATTTTGGACTTAAATCCCACTTCTCAGGAAGCAAAACACTCTTTTTTTCCTTCTGAAGGAGCAGCCACATTTTAGAGCTAGTACATATTAGTCAGAAAAGTCACACAGCTCTTTTCAACAGAAATATTTTTTCCTTACTCCTTGTGAAAATGGTATATTATGTACTAAAGGGGCTGCACATCATCCTTCTGAAGGAGAGGGCATTTTTTCCCCCTTGAAGAGGAAATTTGGATGTCCATCTATAAAAAAGTTCAAAGATTTTTCTCTCTTCATCAGATTTATATCCAAATCCCTGAAAGTGTCTCTGGTGCTTAAAACTTCCTTTTCGTGGAGTTTTCACAAGTAAAGTGTTAGATTCCTTCCTCATTTGCTGGTCCACTGTGAATCCTGCACTTACTAGTTTGGCTAATTTTGTCTTAGAGATTTGTGTCTTCAATCAAAAGGTGCCTTATCTTGTCTCTACAACACATATTCCTCTGATGCTCAGATCCCCACTCGTGAACTTAGGCAAGATTTCCAAATACACTTCTAGGACTGCTTCCCCTTGGTCATGGAAAAAAAACCTTTGTGCTCCAGACCTTTCATCAAAGAGCTGCCTCCACAGGGCTTTGGAGATTCTTGAATGCACAGGGTTCTTTGTGGATAATTGGACAAGCCTTGCTCGATTGTATTCCAAACAATGCCATGGAAATAGGAAATAGAGAGGGGCTGTAGGAGCATAAAAAGATGCATGGAAAAGCTGACTTTCACAGCCAGTACAGCAGGGTGACTTGAAATGGGAAAATTCTCCTTCTGAATCAAGGAGATAATGCTGTTATTCATTTATGCTGGGCCTTAATCCTTCCTGTGTCCTCCTCTGGCACGACATTTATTTCTTTCACACGGTATATTTTTTAAAGTAATTTTGTTCCAAAAAGTATTATTCAATTTGGTCAGAATGAAGAAATGCCCAGAATAAATATCAGGTAATATTTTTATGGGGGAAAAGTGCTTTACTTGTACATATCTAAACTAGGAAAAAAATGTATTACTACTTCAGGCAAGTCAGATTGTATATTTTCTTAACTGCCTGGTCAATTTTAATTTTTTTCCCCCCCTAAAAATAGAGCCTGTATTGCCTTCATATCTGGAAATCATCCACAAACAGTAGGACATCTCAAAGTTATTTGTGATATTTATTTTCTGCTTTAAAAAAGACAGATATTCTACCAAAATAGATTCAGGAGCTACCTTGAAGATCAGATAATGGATTTCTTGTCAAAAATAATACAGAAGAGAGAGTGGAAAAATGAAATTCATTCATTGAAAGCTACAGTGATTGTGGTTATTCATGTTATAGTTCAGTAAACACTCTGATGGAATAAAATGTTCATTTTATTTGTGGACTTGGAATAAACTCCAGAAGATAAAGCACAGAAATGAACTAAATAGAAATGTCCTAGATGTTCCTGAATCAGATAGTCTGAATATCTGATAATCAGACTACTGACAGAGAAGAATGCACATCTTTTAAATCAAGATAGAATATTTAAAGCAATTTTTTGATATGAAAAGAATAAAATTAGGTAACTCTAAATAATGTGTCTAATTAAATAATTTATGTTTTTAAATCATATTTAGTGATTTTTATCTCAACATTCTTCATTCAGAAGGAGCAAATAAATCAGATTTTATGGCTTGAAAGTTTCCTCTCTTGCAGGAAGAAAGCAGCTTATGCAACCCTGCCAGCATGCAGGAAACTGATGTACACCCTCAAGTACTCCTGTGGCACTTACTGTCCCCAGTTGAGAAAATGCAGCAGAGTACAACTCAGAAAAACTGGTAAAGAAAGGCTGGTGATGAGCCAAGATGCTTTTCACAAGATGCTCTGTAAAAGGTAGGACTTTCTAAGAGCTCCAACAAGGGCCACCATAATCCTTGGGGCAAGAATGAATATTTACCCCAGAAGCAAAGGTTTTGGAAGTGGGCCTTATTGTTTACAAAGCTTTTGTAAGTGGGCCTTACTCAAGAGAAAACTACTTTTCTTTTGAAAAGTAAAATTTCATTTGAAAAATAAAATTTATTTTATTCTGTATGAATACAGCTACTTTTATCATCAAGAGATGAAATCCCTTATTTGCAGGTTATTCCCAGTGCTCATTATCA
>WBNO01032250.1:0-15075 GCA_013400575.1 Peucedramus taeniatus | reverse complement strand
CTCGGCCGGGCACCGCCGGGACAGGACAGGCCTGGCCGAGAGGCTCGACCCTTCCGCCGCGACCAGCTGCTGGGGGTGCCCGGGGAGAGGGCGCGGGGAAGCGGGAGCGTGGGAGGCAGCGCTCGTGTGTGTCTCGGGAGAGACGCCCTGTGTAGCCCGACAGGGCTCCTGCTCAGCCGCAGATTAGTGCTGTAGCGATGGAAGCCCAGTTGGTGATGGTTCACCCCCTCGATCCACCGCCCTCCCGGCCGCTGCTCCGCTCCGGTGCGCGGCTGCCCGCCCGCACAGTTGCCCGTAGAACGGCGGCATCGCTCCCCGGCCCTTCCGACGGGCGAATCACGGCACAGCATCCAGAGAAACGACTGTCCTCTCACGACAGTAACAGCAGCGACAGCAACAAAAAGAAGTGGTAAAAATTACTAAAGAAATCCCCAAGCAAAAAAACGTTGTAGGTTGTAGTTCAATCCGATAGAAGGGAAAACGCTGTGTCTGAAAGTGAAATGAGAAACATTTTACCGAGAACAATTTTAAATAAAAGACTGTCAGATTGGCATATGATAAGCAAATAAGTTATTATCCAGTAAACAGAACTGACAGTCACAAACCTGGGAAGAATCTGCTATTTTTTAAAAATTTAAAAAAAAAAAAAAAAAGTGGTGATGTTTATAGGCTTCACTCTGTCCGTGAAAGGCAAACAAAAGTTCTCCAACACAACTCTGTAACAGGTTTTCTACTATCTTGCAACTCAGTATTTTTAGTGATCTTCCATTCTGCTCTGTAATTCTGCCATGCAAGCTCAGAAAATGCAAAAAGCCAAACCAGTAATTGCTTAACAGGAAGATTTTCTGATTCTGACTTGATCAAACTTGAGATGAGGTTCACAGAGTCTGCTTTGCACACCCTCAGGTTTCCTTCATCTTCTCTCAGTCGACACTTCAAGTTGAATTTGCAGCTTCAAAACATTTGGACAGATTCCGACCAGTTCCTTTTTATGAGGGGTCGAGTCGGCACTTTCCTGCCCCTGGGCTTGCGATCCCCTCTGTACATGATCAAAGAACAGAGATTAGCTGGATTAAAAAATCAGAGCTGCACCCCTGCATGCCTTTTGTCTCAGCCGACCGCACTAACAAGGTCTGTGTCCTACTGAATGAGGACAATGCTGCTGAGACACAGACGAAATGTAATCGATATATAAGTATGCATTACGGCTTCACTATCAACACCTATTTTCTTTTTTAACGTCTCCTCAAATGCATGGCATGCTTGACTTCTAAGCAACTACCTCTTTAAAGAATGTTTTCCTTCCTTGAAATCAAAGTTTGTTCTTCTTGCTGTTTAGCATNAAAAAAAAAAAAAAAAGCAAGTCTGGGAGGCAGGGAAATTTCGCCCAACTTTTTTACATGGTGGTGGACAAGTCATTAGCCTAATTAGATTATCTTGAAATTAGCGTTTCAAAGCCACAGGGGATGCAGGCTCTTGGAGAAACTGTTTCCAGAAATGTTTTGTGCTGACACGGCCAAATGAAGTCAATCCCAGACACTTTTTGGCGAGAAACCTAATGAGAAAACGTTGACAGGGTCCTTTTTCAACTGAAATATATTAAATCGACTTTAATTTTTAAATTTTTTTTCAGGGTTTGAAAGTAATTTCTCTCCGAATTAAATTGAGAAGCAATTTAGGCAACCGTGGATGAAGGGGAGGTAGAAGATGTAGAAGAAGGGAAAATTCACTCTTTTGATGTGAGAGTATCTTTAATCCCACTAAGCATTTAAACAGAAAAATTCCGCTTAAACTTTTAAGCAACTAAGTGGTGTCCTAATGTCTTTAGATAACCTAGGTAAAGCACCTAGGGAAATCCTTAAGGAAAAATATATCCTCATACAATCCAACTTGACCTGAGAGTAAATGAAAACTTAACATGCACAGCCTTAAAAAGTCAAATTAAAACATTAATATTATTCAGTTAAGATACAGATGCAGCAAACAAGGGGGTCCTCAGTAAGTAAAAAAAATCATTAACAATGGTATCAAAACATTATTTTCTGAGCAATTTCATTCTACACTTTTCAAATATAGAAAAAGAGAGGCCACATATTCTTGATGGTCTCAGATTATGACTGTATTATCTATTTGTCAAAGTAAAGTCACAAGTCAATCACAACTTTTTGTTCCTGTGGTTGTGTATTACACTTTTTAAAAAGATATGAAATCTTGGGCTTGTTTTTTTCACTCTTCACCATGATAAAATACAGTATTTGTGATATTCAAGAAATTATATTCCAGTAATGCTTTCAAAATTAAAGGGTTAAGGAACTAGGGAGAAAAGGAAATTAATTGTTTCAGGTCACTGAAACTGGTAGAGTGTGTTCAGTTTTCTGTGAGAGAAACTCCAAACAGGTGAAAGGAAACGTGACTGAAGGCAACCTATAGTGCCTTCTTGAATTTTCTATTTAGGCATCTAAAGAAGTCAAAAAGAATTCTTACTGCTCCACACAGCTGAAAACCTTCTGAGAAACAGCTGTAACTTTAAAGTACACAGAAGCAAACAGGAACTTAGTGTCTGAAGTGGCTGTATCATTGAAACACATTCTCTTCACACAAGGACATGCATTTCGCCATAAGATCCACTTCAGGATATCTGTTCCCACATTTCATAAAGCACAAAATATTTCACAGTAGTTTTAAAAAAATAAGCTTTCTCCTGTAAAAGACCAAAAGATATTAGAAGGTGATTGAAAATCTTAAAGCCTAGCCAAAGCTAGGGTTGTATCTGCATAGCTCTCAGCCAAGCTATTCTGGATTAAACTGAGTCCAGATTTGGTAAACTGTGTCCTATCTCTGGGTATAGCTAGTTTGTGAAATCCTGGGTAGTCAAACTCATACTTCTGAATGGAATAAAAAAAATTAATTAATCCTACAATTAATCTAATCTAATCTAATTAATCAATTAGTCTAATCAGAGTAAATACCCTACAAAGCCAGTGCAATAACACAACGAGGAAGCATAAATTTTCAACTTCTGAATCACATTTGTGCCATTTTATTATTTTTTTCTCTTTTTGAGCAAGAAAGTGGGCTGGGTAATTGTCCACAAAGCCCTGTCCAGCCACCCAAGAGCTGGCAACCTGTGGCCCACTAGGAGCTGTGCAGCAATGAGACATTCCTGTGGTCCTGCAAGAATCATCTGGGGTCTAACAGAGGCTACAGCATGAGCATGTCACTCAGCTTCAGCACTGAGTTAAGTGCTGCAAAGTACTGAGATATGTCTCAAGATGCTCCTTAACACTGCCAGTTCTGCAAACACGGAATAATGGCACCCAAGGTCAGGCCTGGAAAGATCTGTTAGCTCCATGCCAGACATATCTAAGCAGCAGTGCTGCTTCATGGCTCTGAGATGTCTCGAGGATGGTACAGCTAGGTTCACATGCTGCCATTTCACCTTCAGGTGGCTCTGCATCAAAGCCAGTCAGATTTCTGTTCCATCTTTACTGCATACTTAGAACCAGATCAGTAATCTGGGCCTGCCAACCCAGAGGAATGGAATTCCTGTAAGAAGCAGGAATAACTACCATCTCAGAATGCTGAAATGCCTATTTTTTTCTCCCATGGTATTGACCATACTTTCCATTGCTTCAGACATCCCACTTGACACTGTCATAATAGAAGACAGTGGGCTGATGATAAGTTCCTGTGTCCTATTTTCTTTCCATTCAGCTGCCTTACTGCAACTCTTATGGTCATCATTTTTATTAAAGACAGACACTAATTATTATAACATACACACATATTTATTTGGTACTTTTGCCTTTCTCTGCCAAGAGCTTACTGTAGTAACTAAAATTACAGCATAACTCAGCAGGGCTTACAAAAGGGGATAATCCATTCCACCTAGCACTCTTAGAAGTAATAGAAGAGAAGGTAAACATTTCATCTAAAATGAATGCTATGTGTATTCAAGCAATATCACTGAAGTGAAACAGTTACTAGAGATGCCTGCTATCTAAATCATGGGGCAGCTTTTATGCAAGTCCAGAAGTATAAGATCAATTTTAAAAGATATTTGCTTTCATATTCTCCCTCTGTGAAGTAAAGAGACTTTCAAGCATGTTTGTTTGAACGTAAGTTTTCATAAGTTTATGGAGACTTCTGAGAACTTTGACATTCTGTGAAAACTTGAATTTAGTCTACATTTTCTGTGTTGCCCTTTCTGTAGCACAGTGCAGCTGTGATGAAGGAAGAGATGTCTTTTAACCATTTGTGCACATTCTTGATACTAAAGCTGCTGAGAGTGAATTTGACTCCAGAGAAACTCTGGGAGAATCTGCTTAGTCATCTCTAATCATGCTGTGGGGAACAAAGCAATGTTCCAGCTCTGCTGAGGTTTTTATCAGCACACCCATGTCAGAGACAAGGGGCAGCAATGCCCAGAACTGGTGCATTAGGAGCTGGTTAAGAATCACCTGTGTGGTGCAATGCAGTCCCAAGAATCCAGAATACTGACTGAATGTTTTTTTTAAGAACTGTGTTCTGATATTTGCAATCTAATTAAAAATACTCAGTTGCAATTCATATTTTCTCAACAAAATAAATCTTATATAATAAATCTTAATAACATCCAATATACAGTTCTAAAATTGCTGACTAGCACTGAGGAACTTCTTGGTTAAATCAGACTTTTTCTTATTGCTAATTAAGATTATTTAATGCATTTACTTAACATTCCCATTCATCTTACAGCAAAATACATAACTAGCTTAAACTATTTGCAGTAAATACATACCCACTTACAGAAGTATTCTAGATCTTAGGCAATTTCTACAGGTTTTATACAATATCTGCATAACTGTTTAAAAAAGGAGTGCCAATATGTTCCAAACTTTGCAATAATTTCTAGTTTTTTCTCTCATTAGTGACTTTATTTATGGATACATTTTAGCTGACATGCTCAAGATTTTTTTGGTTTGTTATCCCTACTCCATGCCCTCCCTCCAAAATAGACTAGCTTCTAAATGAGAAGGAATTCAAGACATTTCACATTAAAAAAAATTTCAAATAAATTTTAGTGTAAGGAGATTTATTCTCTAAAGAATTTTGTTGCAAAGATAATTTCTGCTATTTTTATGCATGTATAGTATTTCACTTCAGAGGAGACAAAGAAAAAAATTATTCTGTAAGAGCAATAAGTTGTGGAAAAACATCTCTAGCTAGACCTCTACGGGCCTCACCTTTAACTATCAGGCCGATCTAAATGAGTTTATCAATATTTTCCAAAACAAAGTTAAGGTATGTGAATCTTATGATTGAGTTGCAGGTATAACAACTGATGACTTCTTCTGCTCTTATCATGTCAGAACTTCAATACTACATTAGATTAAAATACATAGCATCATTGTCTCCTTATCAACAAAGACAGAAGCTAGAATTTCAAAATTGTTGCTTATAAAGGATATAAACATTCCAATTTTATGCACACTGTCTGGAGCTCAACAGTAGCGCCTGCAGTTCAGTAGTATATTAGTCCATGTCAATTTTTAAAAATATATGTTATTATGATTTAATTTCAATTTTCTCACATTGAAATTTATATAATACTATTATTTTAAAAATACAGCTTGGAAAAAGCAGGGTTGAGGTACAGACAATAAATGCCTTGTCTTTGCAAACCAACTTTATCCTTTTAAATGAAAAACAATTTGCTTTATCTACACAGAGATGAATCACATAGAGTTAGAGAGGCCCACACAGACTGTGACGTTGACAAAGGCCATGAGGATATTGTCTTTGCTGATCTATTAATCTCCTTTACCTAGGGCATTAGTTGGCACAGTAGTAAACCATCATGTATTCCAAAGAATATGGGTCCTTGTCAGGGAGAAAAGTTGTGGGTTTTTTTTCTGGAAGTAAATGTTCTCTTGAGGAATTATTCAGCTGGCAATGCCTCCTTTTTCTTTATGAGTTTTCTTGGTACAATCTCTGTGCCATGTACAAATGCTAGTGCTTGAGGCAGCTGGAGTGTGCAGCCAGGGACAGTGCAAGGCAGAAACGCCCCCTGAGCAGCATCCCCTACCTGCTGCTCATTTATAAGGGTTCATTTGTTGTTACTTTTAACCACCCTACGAACTAGCGGGCTTCAGGTGAAGTTAATCACCCAGTGTTCCTATGTAACAAATGGAGTTCAGTGACTCACAAAAAAACAGATCCACAAAAGTTGATGCCTTGAGCATGCAGCCCCTTAATCCTTCCATGATTAAGTATTAAGAAGAGTGTTTCTTAGCCTTTTCTTACCAAAGCAGTTCAGCTACCCAATTCCATCAGCAGAGAATTTTTTTTTTCTCCTCAGGAAATTGCTGTCTATTTTCAAACAGTTTTAAAAATCCTGGGGCTTTGGATATAGAGTGCTGAAAGGCAGCACTGCCACCCTGTCTTGGTTGTGTTTATATGGGATTAAGCCAGTTCAGAATAAACCTGCTGGACACAGTTCAGTCTGTGGATCCAGACAGATCTTAGATGTGTCTTCAGTGTTGCTAGGAAACAATCAGTTCTATGTATTCATCACTGCAACAATGTGGGCTCTCTTAGGTTGACCAGGGAAGCAAGCAGTGTAGAAGGCCGGGATACCAATGAGTAGCTCAGGCCATTGTCCCCCAACCTCATTTCCAGTCTATTCACCAGCTGGCTTTAAAGGAGATCAGCAAAGGAAACCATACAGTTAGGGCAAACAGGTATTTTGGCTAATCAGGCATTTGGAAGCACAAAGAGTACACATTATATATACTTATAAAAATACACATTATTATAACCTAATGAGTGAGTTTACAAGATAAGTCATGCAGATCCTGTCTGCCACAAAGGAACAAAGCACATGAAGCTACATTGAAGTGAGATTTGATCAAGTCTTAGCACTAGTGAAAGAGTGTGGGAGGTTTTGTGCTGTATCTTGGATGCTGATGCTGTTCTTTGATGACATTAAGTCTTCCCCAATGTTTTTGGGTTGTTTTTCCCCCTGCCTCCCCCCCACTCTGGTCTCCTATCCCATTAATCATTCTTTATAAATTCCTAAACTCTAAGCAAAATTTCTGTTCTCTCAGGACCTCTATCACACCTGTACTACAGACATTCAACATTCCCTTTCTAGCTGAGTCATCTGAACTCCCTCTTCACAGTTTCTGTTGTCACTCAAGTTCAAAATAAGTAAAAACTTATGGGTTCTTTTAGCCTGAAATCACCTAATTAGGGGTCTCTTGCTTTTAATCTCACCTGAGGAGATGAGATCAGATTTTGAGGCCCTCAGAACTCTCTGAATGGCACATTACAAATGTGTAATTGTAGTGTAATATCCTGCTAAAACTTCTAGGAATCTTCATCTTCAAGCAGGCTTTTTGAGAGTTAAAATCTTGCCCATAGGCACATACTGCAATGTACTCAGTTGCAAAGCTAGCAGCTTACTAATTTGATTATAGGTTGTCTCCAATCACTTACATAAAGAACTCATCCCTGTAGCACCTGAACCTTTGCCACTATTAAAAAAACAAGAACAAAAAAAACCAAAAACAAAAACAAAAACAAAAAAAAAAAACCAAAAAAACAACAAGAACAAGAACAAAAACCAAACAAAACCCCCAAAACAAAAACAAACAAACAAACCAAAAAAAAAAACCAACGGAAAACTAGGTGTTTAGAAAATTTTAATAAACCAGACCCTTCCTCTCCATTCTTTCCAATAATTTTCTCTTAATGACTGTTCATACAAAAGAGTCACGATATGTTTTTTGCATCCAGTACATCATGTATCCCTCAAGGTTCATCACAGTTTTTCTTGATAAGACAAATTTTATGTTAGTCATGAAAGGCTAGATACGCTTTTTTTTAACTTGTAGTCTGGTGCAATATACGATTGCATTACTGTAAAGAAGAGTAGAATTATGTCCCTGAGAGGAGCAATTAATTTCCATCTTTCCACTTCTCCAGAGGGGAGAGTAAAATGCCAGCTTTTACCTGTTTCTGTCCATCTCCTTTAGAAAAAAAAAGGAATATGGCAAAAGCCTCTTTATTTCTTCCCCTGTGGGGCACTCTATTTTTCCCCACTCAACACTGATATACAAACTGAGAAAAAACATAGTTTATTCATTAACTGTACAAAGTTATTCTTAGGTTTTTCTAAAGACAACTCCATGAAAATTAGCACTGGAGTCACACATTTGCTGTTCACTTTTTATCAGTCCTCTTCTGCACTATATTTTGTTTTAGTAAGAAATCAATATTATGATTTCACCCTTGAATTCAATTGCATTTTGCTAATTCTCCTTTTCTATTTGTGCAATACTGTAGTGAGTAATTATGCTGGTTAAGGCTTTTCAAACAAAAAATGTTCCTGCATAAATGCACATATTGTTTTTGTTGATCTTCATGTCAGATTAACATTGCCATCATAAGGATAAATTTGCTTGTATTTATTTGCATTTATTGCAGGACAATGACAGAGACTAGAGCTGCAGAAGATGTCATTTATGACTCTTTGTGTCTGCAGTATCATTCAGGTTAATAATATGTCTGGCTCTAAACACACAACAGAGGACTGCAAGGAAAAAAAATACCAATCCTCTTACTTATGCAAGTCTTGTATGTTCATTTAGAGATTCATGTTAAACTGTTCATTTTAAACTGTGGCTGCATCCTCTGTGGTGATTTCTGTCATGGAAATGTGGTGGGATGACTCTCATGACTGGAGTGCTGCAGTGGGTGGCTAGAGGCTCTTTAGAAGAGACAGGTGAGGCAGGGGAAGTGTGGGATAGCACTGGAGTGCTTTGATTGTTTTGAAATTGGTGATAATGAAGACGAGAGCTGAGAGCCTCTGGGGAAGGCTGGGGAAGGTCAGCAGGAGGTCTGAGAGGTCAGCAGGGTGCTGGTCTGTTACAGACCAGCCAGCTCTTGGGACAGGCACTTGGGACATTCTGCAAGCAGCAGCCAGAACAGTCACCAGCCCTCGTACACAGCGGGGAGTCAGCTTGCCAGGTGTCTGCTGGAAGTACAACACAGCTGAGGGGAAGCATTTAGGAGGTTCCTGGAGTGTGTGGAAAAGAACTTCCTTATACAACTGGAAAATGAGCTACCCAAGGAGGTGCTCTGCTGGACCTGCTGTTTGTGAACAGAGGAGAGGTGGGTGATGTGCCGCTCAGTGGCTGGAGCACCAGAAATGTTGGAGGTTTCAGTATTAGCTGAAGGAAAGAGGGAGACCTTCCTGCTTGGATTTCTGGTGAGCAGACTTTGGCCTGTTTAGGAGATTGATTGACAGAGCCCCATGGGAGTCAGTCCTGGAAGGCAAAGGAGTCCAGGAAGGTTAATGTATTTTAAAAAGGAATAGTGAAATATTCAGGAGCAGTGTGTCTCAAGGTGGAGGAAGACAAGTTACCAGGGAAAAAGAGCAGCCTGATTAAGCAGAGAGCTTAGGCTGAAACCTAGGGAAAGAAGAGAACCTCTTGACTCTAGAAGGAAGGTCAGGTGATTTGGGATAACTACAAGGATGTCATGAGGTCATGTAGGGAAAAGATTAGAAGGGACAGAGTCCAGCTACAACTTGATTTGGCTGCTACACTTAAAAGCAAAAATGGTTTCTGTGGTTGGTTTCATACGTGGTTGGCAAAAGGAGACCCAAGGAGAGTCTCCATCATTTGCTGAATGGCTGAATGAGCTGGGTTGGTTTAGTCTCAGGAAGAGGAGGTTCAGGGGGACCTCACTGCTCCCTAGAATTCCCTGAAAGGAAGGTGTAGCGAGGTGGGGGCTGGTGTCTCCTACACTGCCTGCAGGGAGAGGTCTAAAGGAAATGTCATTAAGCTGAGACAGGGGAAATTCAGATAAGATAATATTTTAGAAAACATTTTTTCACTTTAGGGTGGTCAGGCATTGGAATAGGTTTCCCAGGGAGAGGGTGGAGTCACCATCCCTGGAGTTAAGAGGCATCTGGATCTGCTGCTAGGCAATATGGTTTAGTGGTTTTTTATCTCTTTATTTAGAGATAAAAGTGGTGGTGTTGAGCACCAGTGGTGGTGGTTGGACATGATAGATCTTAGAGGTCTCTTCCAACCTTGATGATTCTATGTTTCTATGATTCCACCTGGTCATTTACTAAGTGGTAGGTAAGGAAATAAGGTTCAAAAAGGGATAAATGCCTATCCGTCCTTTCTATCATCCTTTCTTTTAAGTCTCCTGGGATCCAAACACTCTTTGTGTCTCTCCCCAGCACTTGAATGCAAAAAGTCAAGTTGGCTGTATAGAAATGACTATAGTGGGGAGGAACTCCACTCCTCAAGACAAATGATGGTTGAGTGACCACAAATTGGAGTTCAACAGGAGGGCATAGGCCCCCACTGGGCAATTATGCACAATATACCTGCTGGAGAAATTTTGAGAGATTTTGCAGTCCCCCATAGTTAATGATTAATGTATATTCAAAAACAAGAATAATCTGTTAATATATCTTTCTATACATTTTTTACCTTAATGTAATTAAGGTCATTAAAATGTCAGGTTCAAAAATAAAGGATATTTTCCTCTTGGCCCTTATTTAATATTTGGCAAATATATTTGAATAGTTTATATATTTGAATAGTTTAATTATATATTGCATAAAGGATTATAAATGAGTTTTTATATTTTTAATAACAAGCCTTCTATTTGTACACTAAGAAAAGCCTAGAAATAACTTCTATATCCCTATTTTAACTCTCTCATATTTCTTTCTAATAAGTTTCTGTTTGAACAAAATTACTTCATTCTCTCCACCTAATAGGGAAGCTCTCTAAGCTCTTCTCTGTTGCGATTCTTCAAACATTGTCCCATTAGAAAAAAGTCTGTTGAGTTTTTTTTTCCTGAGAGGTTTCACTTTGATAAGTGTGAAATATTCACCTGTTTCCAGTAAAAAATTCAGAAGAGCATTATCAGTAACTAGATCTATAAACAGCCTTTCTCTCTCCTGGAGCTGCCTTAGTCAGTGAAGGTAGTTTGGAGCAAACTTTTATTTCTGTACAGTATTTGGTTTCTCTTGCACCCATCTTTTTGGTGGTTAGGTAGAGAAATCTATTTCAAGCCTTTTCAATAAGTAGTAGCCCTGGCCATATTTTTGATTGAGAGAGCAGATGGAAATTCATATCAGTATTTAAATTAAAAAGTTTAGAAGAATGTTCCTGGATTAAGAACAGTGGAATTTATTTGGAATAAATCTAACTATTAAGAGATGTGAGTTTGGTTTCCTAGCTACTGTAAATCAGGATAGTGAAATCAAAATGTAATGGCCACAAATTATAACAAATGTGAGAATACAGTAAGATTCAATGTAATCTGTGACAGCTGAAATTCAATATCCTCAGTCACATGGACATGGACAGCAATGTAGCACTCATTGCAGTTGAAGCTGGTCAGTGGGTGTAGGATGAAGATCTTGGCTGCTGTACATATTAATCCATTGTTCCATGTTTGAGTTGATTGAATGGAAGAAAGAAGGTAGACTGAAAAAAATTGCTGTTGAATTGCTTCTTGATTACTCTCTACCACAATAATAGGTGTGTCTTTTTCATCTAATTAAACATGTTCCACCTTTCTTAATGAGATGCAAATAAAGGGGATAGCATCAGATGCAAGATACTGAGTGCCAATGTGTCATTCCTTTAAATCACAGGCAGTGTAAAAATGCATATATCCAAGACCAATAAAAATGCATACACCCAAGACCAATAAAATCCAAGATCAACTGCAAACTGTTCTATGAGACAATCATGGTTTATTTCTCTATGATGCCTGTAACCCTGAACTCATCACTATTCATCCACAGCTTCACCTCTTTTAGAGCTACATTCCTGACTTTGGGCATATACCAGTTTTTACTATAATGTTTGTCTTGTCATTCTGATGATGTTTTAACCAATGCTCACTCTATAATTGTTGTGACCCATATACAAATCTATTTGCCTGCTGTTTTGGGGACCATTGTAATTAGGACCACCTCAAAAGAAGTTCTGGTTATGGTATGTACATGCTGCTTTTCTAACTTATTTTTCCATTTTTTCTTTGTCTTCTGTTGAGGTTCACTGAAAGCAAATCTTTATTAGTTTAATTATTCTATATCAGATTACTGTTTTTCTTCATACCTGAGGTGGTTCTTACAATTCCTCATAGGATGATGCTCACAGAAAGACCACAGCAGGAATGTAGTTACCCATAACTTAAAGCAACTTGTGCTTCAGGGAAATTACCACTGATTTTAGTATAAGTTCTACAGCTATAAGGGCAACAGGTTTACCAAGTATATATGGACATCTTCTCAATACAATTTTTCTACAAAACTACATTAAAATAAAGATTGAGGTAAGCAAAAATTAATTAATAAATGGACTCTTGGAGTAAATCTTCATCAAACAATAAATTATTTTCTTCTGTTTTCAACTGGTGCTTATTTCAGCCAGAGAGAGTTGAGTATGTTGGTTTTGCAAAGCATTTTAAGCACATATGTAATACTCATAAAACATATAGTTCTGCTTGAATGTGTATGTCCCTCTGATATATATAGGTAAGCCAAATCCCCCAAAAATATTCAAAATTCAGACAGAAGCAATAGGTTAAGCTCTGGTCATTTAAAAAACAAGATGGTTTTGCACTCAAGATAATTTCATTGTCTTAAGTGAGCAAGGTTTTATTTTCAACATTTTATTTTCTTGTTTATCATTGTTAGGTGACACTAACCTATTCCTCATTTCCTAAATGGATAAGAATACTAAAACAAGTACAGATACAGAATTTCTCTCTCTAATTTTCTCTTGATCAAAAGTATTTTTATTTCTTTATATAAATAAAGATTGATTAGTCCACAGGGAGAGTTATTCACAAGCAGGATCACCTTTTCATAGACAAGGTTGCTCAGAGTCTTATCCAGCTTAGCCTCCAGCACTTCTGGGAGATGGGCATTCACAACTTCTCCAAGCAACCTGCTGAAGTGCCTAACCACACTTTTGGTAAAGAATTTCTTCCTAATATCTAATTTAAATCTACCCTCCGTTAGCTTAAGGCCATTCTGCTTTATCCTTGCACCTCCTTGCATTTCTAAAAAGTCCCTTTCCATCTCTCTTTTCAGTACTGGAAGATGCTACAAGGTCCCTCCAGAGCCTTCTCTTCTCCAGGCTGAACAACCCCAGCTCTCTCAGACTGTCTTCACAGGAGAAGCGTTCCAGCCCTCTGATCATCTCTGGACTTCTCTGGACTGGCTCCAACAGGTCCACATCTCACAGTCATTGCAACCAGCATTTCTGCATTGGATGGAGTTTTCCAAAAAATTTAGAATAACCTAAACTAGACAGGTATTTTCTTCCTGGCAGATCAGTTGTGGTAATTTAACATCTTTCTCTGGATTTGTCATGGTAATGGCCTGATTTCAAAGGTCCAGGATGTACACTTGTTTCTACACTTGTGATTTTAGACTGGTAAACCATGATTTGTGTAAGAGACCAGAAGTTTTGGATATCCAAAAGCTATATCTTCTTTTTTCCACAACAGGATCCTTAATTGGACTAAATGTCTAATACTTGCTGAGTGTGGGTATGTGGTCACACCTCTTTATCTGTTCAGTGGATACTAAGTGTAGGAGGACTTGTGTTTTTCAAAAATATCAAGCTGCAGCCCATAGATGTATAAAATAGACATAAAATATAAAATAAAAGAGATAAGATAAAAATAAAATAGAGTTTAAAATATTATTTTATTTGTTAATGGTACAAAAAGCCATTATTTTTCCCACACTCCAACAGACTTTCTTGTGCATACCCTGGGGTGCACACACCACTCTAAAGACCATTGTCCTGAAGTTCTGTCCTTACTGGGTTTTTTTCTAAGCAAAGCCTTGTGTAATTTACAAGTCACTACCTATGAAAATGTTTTTCTACATTATGCTTTAAATGTTGGGGAGCAAAGTCTGCCAGCTCTGCCATCAAGGTTTCTATAGCTAAGAGTAAATGTCACACTTGTTGCCCAGGAAAACAATGCAGAGCTGTTTTTTCTGCAAAGACATCATATGTCACCATGTCAAACTGCCAACACACAATTGCATATGAAAATGTAGATGTCACTGTAGACGCCACATATGACACAAAATCAGAGAAAGAAACTAGAAAAGGACCAAAAATAATCTAATAGATAAGACTATGAAACTTTTGAATAAAATCCTAGTTTCACTGAAATTCAAAGTTCTTACACACTCCCACTAGGTTAAAATTCTGCATCAAATACAGATTGCGAGCAGCAGTCTCTAAGTCAAAGATAGGCAAGATTTCAAACAGGAACACTGGAAGTTAGATCAATGAACATCCTTAGAAAGATAAAATATCTTTTATTTGCTGGAAAGACACTGGTGTGGTGGAATGCATTAGGTAACAAGCTGTCAGAAAGGAACTCCATCTTTTGAAATTGAATGAAAATGTGCTTAAATGTATTTTAGCTGGCAAACACAAAGTGCCAGCTTAATTTTTAAATACATCTCAGCCGCAGAAAGGCGATCCAAATTTTGATAATTCCATTTAGAATTCAGCTAATAGCTATGAAAAAGAGAATAGAAGAAGCAAAAGCTATGCCTGTTCTCTTAAAAAAGGTATAATGTGGAGATTGAAGTGGAATGGTAGATGTTCTGCTTTTGGCAAGCCTTTTTTTGAAGAGTTTAAAGCCCATAATTAGAGTAACAAAACACATCCTTTAACGTATAGTGATTCCAGAGACCAGAGTGGGACTATCTGAATGCTTAGAGATAACTCCTGATTCAGCAAAGTACTTATAAAAGTGTTGGAACTGGCAGGCATTTACATTTTTCAGTCCTACTGAATGAAATCACGAAGTCTCATGTCTGCTTGATGTTACAGATCAGTACTCTTCACTGACTCAGTGGTGTTTCTGCCTTAGGGAAGCACATAAATCTGTCAAATCTCTAAATCAGATCAGCACATTAAATGGTGATATGGACACAATAAGGAGTTACTTGAGCATGAGTCTTGAAACAAAGGTAGGTGAGAATGCCTTTTAAATATGTATGTGCAAACAGTGGCT
>WBNO01032242.1:0-63669 GCA_013400575.1 Peucedramus taeniatus | reverse complement strand
TATAAGTTAAGTAGTAAATAACCACCATCCTGCAAAATGCTTCCTACAATTTCACAGAAGGGATTCACTAGGGGCTTTTGCATTGCAGCAAGGATTACAGATATGAAATATCTTGTAGGATTCACTCCCTTGTTTTTCTAACCTGTGTTTTCAAATAGTTTCTAGATACCATCACAGAGATTTAATGAACTTTTCTCTGTCTCTGATTTTGAAGACCTCTGCAGGCAAAACTGCCACAGAATTTAAGACTGGTTTTTATTATTCTTTTCTGTTTGATTCTTAGGCACTGCATTCCCAAACATGAATAAACATAAACAAAATGTCTATTACCTCCAGAGAATTGCCTTTGGAGGCTTTGAACTAATTTGGAAGAGGGGAAAAAATGACAAAGAAGGGAAAAATAGTTAATCTTTTTTCCATGTTTCAGGATTGAGGGAACCAAAGGGGCAGCTGCCCTTAAAATTGAATCTACTGCCAGGCAAGATGCTGCATGGTATACTGCTACTGCTATCAATAAAGCTGGACGGGACACTACCCGCTGCAAAGTAAATGTTGAAGTTGAACACACAGAACCTGAACCAGAAAGGAAATTAATAATTCCAAAAGGAACTTACAAAGCCAAGGAGATTGCAGCACCAGAATTAGAACCGCTCCATCTGCGTTATGGTCAAGAGCAGTGGGAAGAAGGAGATCTCTATGACAAAGAAAAGCAACAGAAACCATTTTTTAAGAAGAAGCTCACATCTCTAAGGCTCAAACAATTTGGACCAGCACACTTTGAATGCAGGCTTACACCAATTGGTGACCCAACCATGGTGGTGGAGTGGTTGCATGACGGCAAACCCTTGGAAGCAGCTAACAGACTCCGCATGATCAATGAGTTTGGGTACTGCAGCCTGGACTATGGGGTAGCCTATTCCAGAGACAGTGGAGTGATTACTTGCAGAGCAACTAACAAATATGGTACAGACCATACATCTGCTACTCTGATCGTGAAGGATGAGAAAAGTCTTGTGGAAGAATCCCAGTTGCCAGAAGGCAAAAGGGGACTCCAGCGAATTGAAGAGTTAGAAAGAATGGCCCACGAGGGTGCTCTACCTGCTGTTGCACTGGACCAAAAGGAAAAACAAAAACCAGAAATCGTTCTGGTTCCTGAACCTGCAAGAGTCCTCGAAGGTGAAACAGCACGATTCCGCTGCCGTGTGACTGGCTATCCTATGCCCAAGGTCAACTGGTACCTCAATGGACAGCTCATCCGTAAAAGCAAAAGGTTTAGACTTCGTTATGATGGAATCTACTACCTGGATATTGTGGACTGCAAATCATATGACACAGGAGAGGTGAGAGTCACTGCAGAGAATCCAGAAGGCTTTATTGAACATAAGGTGAAACTTGAGATCCAGCAGAGGGAAGACTTCAGATCTGTTCTTCGTCGTGCTCCTGAACCCAAACACGAGCCTGTAGTTACAGAACCTGGGAAACTTCTCTTTGAAGTACAGAAGGTAGACAAACCTACAGAGGCAACAACCAAAGAAGTGGTGAAGCTGAAAAGGGCTGAAAGAATCACTCACGAAAAGCTTTCAGAGGAATCTGAAGAGCTGCGCAGTAAATTCAAGCGCAGGACAGAAGAGGGCTACTACGAAGCCATTACAGCTGTGGAACTTAAATCTCGCAAAAAAGATGAATCATATGAAGAAATGCTAAAAAAGACAAAAGAAGAACTTCTTCACTGGACCAAAGAGATCCCAGAGGAAGAGAAGAAAGAACTTCCTCCTGAAGGTAAAATCACCATTCCAACATTCAAACCAGAGAAGGTGGAGCTTAGTCCAAGCATGGAGGCTCCCAAGATACTTGAACGAATTCAAAGCCAGACTGTAGCCCAAGGAACAGATGTACATTTCCGTGTGAGAGTGGTGGGAAAACCTGATCCTGAATGCCAGTGGTTCAAAAATGGTGTTCAGATTGAAAGGACTGATCGTGTGTACTGGTACTGGCCTGAAGATAACGTTTGCGAATTAGTTATCAGAGATGTGACTTCTGATGATTCCGCCAGCATCATGGTGAAAGCAGTCAATATAGCTGGTGAAACTTCTAGCCATGCTTTCCTGTTAGTACAAGGTAATTTCAATTCTTTTACTTATCCTACTGCTCATCATAGTGTGTTAAGTCTGTTTGGTCAGTGCACTGTTGATTGTTATATATTGTTTTGCAGCCAAGCAGTTAATCAGCTTCACCCAGAAGTTACAAGATGTTGCTGCTAAAGCAAAGGACTCCATGGCAACATTTGAATGCGAAACATCAGAGCCCTTTGTCAAAGTGAAATGGTTTAAGGATGGAATTGAGATTCATTCTGGAGACAAGTACAGGATGCACTCAGACAGAAAAGCTCACTTTCTTTCTGTATTAACAATTGACATGTCTGATGCTGATGACTACAGCTGTGCACTGGTTGAAGATGAATCTGTAAAAACCACTGCAAAGCTTACTGTTGAAGGTAAGAAGCATACACCTCAGTACCATGCCATACTGCTAAAGTGAAATCAGCTTCAGAAAGAAATAAAACTACTTAAACAGACCTAACACTCTTAGAGATGTGGAGCTGCTTTCATACTTCTGGAATCCAGTATGAAAGTTTAGAGATGTATTTATGTAAAATGGTTACACTATATATATATTCCCTTAGGCTCATTTAAAAACATTTTTTTCCTTCAGGAGAATCTAATCAAGCTTATTTACAAATGCAATTATTTGCCTTTAGGTGCTGCAGTTGAGTTTATTAAAGAACTTGAGGATGTTGAAGTGCCAGAATCCTTCTCAGCTGAACTTGAATGTGAGGTTTTCCCAGAAGACGCAGAGGGGAAATGGTATCATGGTGGTATTGAACTCACTTCTAGTCTTAAACATGTGATGGCATCCCGCCGTGGTCGCCAGACCCTCACTATTAAAGATATTAACAAAGATGATCAAGGAGAATATAGTTACGTTGTTGATGGAAAAAGGACTCAATGCAAACTGAAAATGAAGCGTAAGTATTTCTTACATTGTCTATATACTGAAGTTTTTCTATTTTATAGCATGTATTACAGCTGTATCGTTGTATCCTATAATGCTTTAATGTTCAATATTCTGCCTCTTATTAATTAACTTCATTTAATTCCACAGCTCGTCCCATGGCAATTCTTCAAGGACTTACTGATCAAAAAGTCTGTGAGGGAGATATTGTGCAACTTGAAGTCAAAGTTTCCCTAGAAAATGCAGAAGGTGTCTGGATGAAAGATGGCCAAGAAATTCAGTCAAGTGACCGTATTCATATTGTGTTGGATAAACAATCACATATGTTGCTCATAGAAGATGCCACAAAGGAAGATAGTGGGACTTACTCTTTTAGTGTTCCTGATCTTGAGCTGTCAACCACTGGACAGATCACAGTGTACAGTAAGTCACTATGATGATTTTGAAGGTGTGTTTGATTTTTGGCTCCTTTAGGATTACTTTTTAAAGACATAGTTTTTCTCACGTTGAATATTTTTGGAACTTGGCAGGTGTGGAAATAGTGGTGCCTTTAGAAGATCTTCATGTAATTGAAGGAACAAAAGCCATCCTCGAATGCAAAGTTTCAGCACCTGATGTGTCTTCCTCAAAATGGTACCTAAATGATAATCAAATAAAGCCTGATGAACGAGTGCAAGCTGTATGTAAAGGTGCTAAACAGAGGCTAGTGCTCACCAGAACCCATGCATCAGATGCAGGACGTTATAAGCTAATGGTTGGCAAAGTGGAAACAAGCTGCAATGTCACAGTTGAAGGTTGGTGTTTCTTAAGATGTGCAGTTCTTTGTGAAATTATTTCTTTGAAAACAAAACTAGTGGAAACAACTAATAAATTTATAATTTATTCTTTTTATAGAAATTGAGATTATTAGAGGTCTTCATGACATCACCTGCACTGAAACACAGAATGTGTCCTTTGAGGTCGAGCTCTCCCATTCAGGGATTGATGTAATTTGGCACTTCAAAGGCCAACCCATAAAGGCCGGTCCTAAATATAAAATTGAAGCACGTGGCAAAATATATAAATTGACAGTGGTGAAGATGATGAAAGATGATGAAGGAGAATATGTCTTTTATGCTGGAGAGAAGAAAACATCTGGGAAGCTTATAGTAGCAGGTTAGTAGGATTAAAGTCCAAGGGTTTTATTTCACTGTGATACAGAAAGTACCCAATGGACTTGTAGCAATAGTGCTGTTCCAGTGGGAGTTTGTGTTTAATTTATCCTTGTTTTTTATGTTCTCCTTGCCTTTCTCCTTATCTTTTGTGATTAGCATAATTTGAATTCTCAAATCTATTAAGTGTTAATATATTTTGCTAGATCAGAAGCACAGCATGAAATGCTGTATTATGCTTTTAATGTAATTAATGTAAAAGAGAGGAGGTTTTGTCCTGTGTCTTCTCGGTATACCTGTGCTGATGATAAAATAAAAGAGAATAACTAGGATAGAAATAAGAAACATATTTTTGTAATGTTCAGTTCATATTCTGTTCCTGATTCTTCACAGAGCTCAGAATGACTATGGGCATGCTGCAAATTAGGGCAAAGAATTCCAGCATCGACTTTTGGTTTCTGTATGGGGGAAAGCTGAACAGCAACACAACAAAAGAACATGCTTTTTCTTCCCAACAGGCGGTGCCATTTCAAAGCCTCTCAGTGACCTGACTGTGGCCGAGTCCCAGACAGCTGTTTTTGAATGTGAGGTGGCAAATCCTGAATCAGAGGGCCAGTGGCTACAAAATGGTAGACCATTAGCTATGACAGATCAGTTCCGTGCTGAATCTGATGGTGTAAAGAGAAGGCTTGTTATCCCTGCAACAAAACTGGAGGATATGGGGGAATACAGCTATGAAATAGCAAGCTCAAAGACATCTGCCAAACTGAAGGTTGAAGGTCAGTATTTTTTACAATTAACTGATGTCTTTGAGATTTATTCCAGCATCACTCACTATGTCTTGGACTAGGCCTTAAGACACAAGCAAAATAAAATAAACCAAATAAAAAAAAAAACCTAACAAACAAACACTGAGCCTATCCAACAACAACAATGACAAAACCTAAACAAGCAAATCCCCAACCAACTAACCAATCAACAAAACAGATAAATAAAACCCCAAAAACCCCAGAAACCAAACATTTCTCATTGATACTATGAGTAAAGCTTCCTTGCTGTGTTCCCAGCACACCACTTTGCTGGAAACTGTATAAATCACTATATTCATAAATCGAAGCATCATTATTCAGTTTTATCAAAATTATTGTATTTACTATAGGCTTTAATTTTGATCTATTTTGTCAAGTTTTTTTTTTCTCTTTTCTTCCTTTTTTTTTCTAGCTGTTAAGATAAAGAAAACACTAAAGAACTTGACTGTGACAGAATCACAGGAGGCAGTTTTCAGTGTAGAACTGACCCACCCTGATGTGAAAGGAGCTCTATGGATTAAAAATGGTGTTGAACTTGAATCAAGTGACAAATATGAAATTACAGTGAAAGGAACTGTTCACACACTGAGAATTAAACACTGTGTTGTCACTGATGAGTCTGTTTACAGTTTTAAACTTGGAAAAATAGGAGCAAATGCCAGACTTCATGTGGAAAGTAAGCCATTCTGGTTTGAATATTTGCTGTAATGTGTGTTTTGAAATTCAAATCATATTTGTGCTGAATATTGCTAACTTTTTTCCCCAAGCTGTCAAGATCATCAAAAAGCCAAAGGATGTGACTGCTTTGGAAAATGCTGTTGTCTCATTTGAACTGAGTGTTTCCCACGATACTGTACCAGTCCGTTGGTTTCATAAAAATATTGAGCTTAAACAAAGTGATAAATACAAGATGATCTCTCAAAGGAAAGTTCACAAGCTTATGCTGCATAACATATCTCCCGATGATGCTGGAGAATACACAGCTCTTGTTGGGCAAATCGAGTGCAAAGCAAAACTGTTTGTGGAAAGTAAGTATTGTAAGAAAGTAGTTATATGAATTGTTACACCAACACTGAGCAATTTGACCTGACACTTCATAGCCTGCTACCCTTGGTTTTTTTGCAGTCTGCCTAGCATACTAACCTTTAGAAAATTCTCTCTTTTTTTCCCCCTCCTTTTAGGCATACACATCACAAAGACCATGAAAAATATTGAGATCCCTGAGACCAAAACTGCCTCTTTTGAATGTGAAGTTTCTCATTTCAATGTGCCTGCTGTCTGGTTGAAAAATGGTGTGGAGATTGAAATGAGCGAAAAGTTCAAAATAGTTGTCCAAGGGAAACTCCATCAGCTCAATATCATGAACACAAGCAGTGAAGATTCTGCTGAATACACTTTTGTCTGTGGAAATGATAGAGTCAGCGCAACCCTGACTGTAAAACGTATGTAAAAATTAAATTAACTAGAATATTTTACAGTTACCAGTAATAAGTTTGTGTTAACACACAGACTTAATGAAATTCTCACAAAACCGGCAGACTGTAGAGGTGTTTTTTAATAACACTAAATAGCCTCAATAGCATTCTTTAAAGATACTTAGAAGTGGTGAACTTGAAAGTCAGATCCTGTGCTCTTCTCTTTAGGCCAGCATGCCTAAATGTCAGGTCACCACAGGAGACTGAATTTGAATTCCTGTCATTCAGTAGTAGTGGGACATTTAATTGTAATACTGATTCCGAACACAAAATGTACCTTTTAATATTTCCAAAATCATCTTAAAGAAGTTGAAGCATCTCCAATCTGGTTAACATGCATTTAAAACAAAGTAAAACAGAATGGAAAAAAGCAAACCATGTCCATTCCTTTTCTTTTAGCCATCCTAATTACCTCCATGCTAAAAGACATCAATGCTGAAGAGAAAGATACAATAACCTTTGAAGTTACTGTTAATTATGAAGGCATCTCATATAAATGGTTAAAGAATGGAGTAGAAATAAAATCGACTGATAAATGCCAGATACGAACAAAGAAGCTTACACACTCCCTCTCCATAAGGAATGTGCATTTTGGTGATGCAGCAGAATATACTTTTGTTGCTGGAAAAGCAGCTTCATCAGCCACTTTATATGTGGAAGGTATTTGCTCTCTTGATTTGTATGTTTAGTGATTTCTCGTGGCTTAAATAGCACCACAGCACTCATTCTACTTTCTTCTGCCCTAGCTCGTCACATTGAGTTTAGGAAGCATATTAAAGACATCAAAGTGGTGGAGAAGAAGAGGGCTATTTTTGAATGTGAAGTTTCAGAACCTGACATTCAGGTCCAGTGGATGAAGGATGGGCAAGAACTCCAGATTGGTGATAGGTAAATTATTGCTTCTACACCATATTAACTTCTGGTGTGTGTTTTCCCCCAGAATATATCTAGCTCACTTTCTTTTCTCATGTGCTCAGGATGAAAATTCAGAGAGAGAAATATGTCCATCGTCTCATCATTGCTTCCACAAAGATGTCTGATGCTGGTCAGTATACTGTAGTAGCAGGTGGAAACACATCCAGTGCCAATTTGATAGTGGAAGGTCGTGACATTCGTATCAGAAGTACCCAGAAAGACATTCAGGTAAGGGCTATACAGATTAATAAATATTTCATAGCTTTGTCACTCAGAGAATAATGCAAGGGAAGAGCAACAATATCTAACCAGAAAGAGTCATAGCACAAAAATCTGTAATCATAAGGTCAGAACCTTCACCTAAGAACCTGGAAAGTGAGACCAGAGGAAAAACTAATATTACTTCTATTATTTGTTGTTTTTCAAAGGTCATTGAGAGACAAAGAGCTGAAATTGAATTTGAAGTCAATGAAGATGACATTGAACCACAGTGGTACAAGGATGGTATTGAGATCAACTTCCAGTATGAGGAAAGATACAAGTATGTGGTGGAAAGGAGAGTTCATCGAATGAGCATCTTTGAAACCACTTACTCTGACGCTGGGGAATACACTTTCGTCGCAGGACGGAATAGGAGTTCTGTTATTCTTTATGTGAATGGTACGTGGCCCCACATCCCATGTTTTTACTGTATTTATTACTCAGTGGTTTTCTGATTTTTATATGGCTTCTCTGGAATTCTAACTCTTGAAAGAAAAAAAAATTCAAGAGATCATTTAGAACACTACTGAATTCCTCATGCACATAGATGTTTCCTGCCCTACTGAAGTAGCTGGCTAGTGGATGAAGATATCATAGCAGTTCTTTTCCCATGGTATTTACTTAGACTAGAAAATTCTTGAGTCTAAATAAAACTCCTTTGTTCATATGGACAGATATGCCTTTCCAGAGTGATCAACCTAACAATTCTTGGACACATTTTGCCAGAAACACTTACACCAACACAGCTAATTATGTTAAGGCACTTGCTGCTAAATCCTTCCCCCTGTATCAAGGATGAGGGCAGATTTTCCTGGACACAAAAGATTAGGAATAATAAGGGTTTGTTTTGTTTGTTTAATTCTTTGCAAATAGTTTTCAATCACTAATAATACCAATAATGAGATTTCTCTCTTTCCTTCTTTCTCTTATCTCTCTTTGCCACCTCACTTCCCCCCAATTTTCAGCTCCAGAGCCACCTCAGATTATTCGGGAGCTAGAGCCAACTACTGTGGAGTCTGGCAAACCTGCCCGCTTTTGTGCTATTGTATCAGGCAAACCCCAGCCCAAAATTTCCTGGTACAAAGATGATCAACAGCTTTCTCCAGGTTTCAAGTGCAAATTTCTTCATGATGCACAAGAATATACTCTATTGCTGATTGAAACCTTCCCTGAAGATGAAGCAGTGTACACCTGTGAAGCAAAAAATGACTATGGAGTAGCTACAACTTCAGCTTCACTTTCAGTCGAAAGTGAGTTTCCCATGCTCTTAACAATGTTTGTGAAAGGAAATTTTCATTCTTCATCTTTAAAAATCCCTTTTTTCTCTTTTTCTTTAGTCCCAGAAGTTGTCTCTCCTGAGCTAGAAATGCCAGTGTATCCACCTGCTGTCATAATACCACTACGTGATACCGTTACATCTGAGGGGCACTCTGCTTGTTTTCAGTGCAGAGCCACTGGAACAGGTGGGTTTAGCGACATCCTATACATCTCTCCATCTCTCAAAATTTTTTCGTCTTGAACTCAGAAAAAAATTCAGCAACATATGTGCATATGTGCTCAGATCAGTCTTCCCCTAGAAGTACAGATATTTGATACACACACGTAGCCAAGTGTTACTGACAAGTTTCAGTTAAGCTCATCAAAGCATGGAAGTTTTAAACTGTCACAAACATATTAAGTGTTTCTAAAAAGAAGATTGTTTCTCATAATTGCTCATAGTTTATCTTTGGAAACTTCTCAGCATTTTAAATGCTAACTAATGTTGGGAAACTCTGTCAGTGAGTAAGATGCAGAGTTTCATGGGAGAAAAGCAGTACTGCATCAAATGAACATGATAGAATTTCTGAAGACACACACTGCCATGTCCTTAACTACAGTAACTGACTGAAACTGTGACCCAATCTTTCTCCTAGTATTTCTAAGTATTATTCTGCAAACATTAAACTCTGGTTACTTTCTTTATCCGAGCAAAAAAAGTGTTTGCTAATTGTCCTTTTAAGAGTAGATTTTACTTAAATAAGTTTTTTGATTTAGATACATATAATATCACTCTGCAATTAAAATGTATTTTTCCTTAACACATAGTCAAATAAAGCTACTTTTCTCCACTTAGCGAATGGTCTTGAGTATGACTACTAGTGAAATATTTATATAGTAAACTGCAGAGTAAGATCCAGCTCACAACCCAAAGAATTTAAAATTATTTCAAGATCAACAGTACTTGAAATTTAAAAATAATCCTATGTGACAGGTCTATAAAAATTAATATAAATTGGCTATACACATATACATGCAAATATATATAACTTGCATTACTATCCCTTGAAATAAAACTCCTGGGTTTGTGGTGGTTTTTTTTTTAAGCTTTAGAACAAATCTGATTCTGCTTCAGAAAATATATGTTGGAAATACTGGGCCACCCTTTGTGCAATGCATGCTAGTGTAATTTTTTTTTAATGGAACTGTATTTGTGTGAATGTGGAAGCTGTATTTACAGCACATAATATAAGGATCCTTTCATCTAGATCACCCATTGTAGAATCATTTAGGTGGGAAAAGACCTAAAAGATCATCAGGTCCAACTGTTAATCCAGAACTGCCAAGTCCAGAAATAAACCATGTCCCTAACTGCCAAATCTCCATGGCTTTTAAATACCTCCAGGGATTGTGACTCTACCACTTCACTGGGCAGCCTGTTCCAATGCTTGACAGCCATTGCAATGAAGAATTTTTTCCTATTGAAAATCTTCTTTATTGAATACTCTATCCAAATGCATTTGCATACCTCTCACTTGTATTATAAAAACCTTTTATATTAGGTTGGGTCACACATGATTGCAAGTACAGTTGTTTAATGGTAGGCATTGTGCAAGTGGCTATTGAAAACTCTCCTGATAACAGTAATAGCACACTATTTGAGTAACAACACATGATTCATGATGTAGTACAGGGACAGATGGAGAGAAAAAGCTAAAGTCTAATTCAATTCACTACTATGTCTACAAGAATCTCTACAAGTAATACATTTTATACAGGAATATATAAATATTTCTTGAGAAATATGACAAGTAATATTTGCAACAAAAAGAGGGAAGGTGCTGTGCTTAGCAGAAGAACGATCTCTTTTAATTTCTTAATCTGACTAGCTCAAACTAGATATTTTATAGCCTGTTTAATCATGCAACTGTAGCAAAATCATATTTTAATAAGGATACTTTCTCTGACTTTAGCTGTACCAAAATATTTCAAAATGTTTACACTAACAAAGTTAAGGAAGAACAATTTTACTCAATAATGTATCAGCACCAGAATCAGTTTTCCCATACAAGTATTTCCAGTTCACAAATCAAAACCTAAAGTAACAAGTAGGTCACTTTCCACTCATCATACTTTACCAGACTAATACAAGGCACATTTAAATTTAGATGTTTGAGTTTAAGATTTTTGAAAGATATAAGTATAAAAATAGCATTTACTTGCTAGTATAATATCATAACTTAAGACCTTTTTGTTTTCTATCTTTTGCCTGAGCAGATCTGAAAGTGTCTTGGTACAGCAAAGAGAAGGAGATCAAGCCATCACGGTTTTTTAGAATGACTCAATTTGAAGACACTTACCAGCTGGAGATTGCTGAAGCTTATCCAGAGGATGAAGGAATCTACACCTTTGTGGCGAGTAACTCTGTAGGCCAAGTGACCAGCACTGCTACCTTGAAGTTAGAAGGTACACTGTGCCATTAAAGAAGTTGTCTTTTTCAGGTCATGTTCCAATAATCATCTTAATACACACTGATACTGATATGTGAGTTGTTGTCTGTCATGTTGTCTTTTAACTCAAATAACTGCCGCCATTCACAATGTCCACAGCATACATTTATGTCTCCAAAATATATGTCGTCAACAGAAAAATGTATTTCAAGATTTTTTCATGTTCCATGCTCCCTTTTCATTTACTCCAGTCTTAGAATCTGTCATGCACCAAAGATGGTAAAAATCTTCTTTCTAATGGAATTTTTTTGCTTACGCATTCATTGATTTGCCTTGTGAAGACAATCTAATCATTTTTGTATAAAATAAATTACTTTGAAAGTTTTGAAAAACATCTCAAATAGAGGTATGTAACAGGTAGTCGGGCAAATGAAAAGAAATACTTTGCATTCATATGAATTAATGAAAAATTGATCAAAATTTTAAAGCAGAAATACTGTTTGAAGAATCTGTTCTATATTGTTCTTGATATTATTTAACCATAAATATTTTGTTTTCTTTTTGCAATAGATTTTATAAATGATGAATTAAAATAATTCATGCTGTTAAGTTGCAAGTTAGAAGAAAAAAAATTGAATGAGAGAAAATTCATTGTAGTGTAGGGTAAGAAATTAAAAGTTGGCATGCTTCTTTTCAGGATTTAAAAATGTTGAAGAAGTTACATCAGAGTTCCCTTGGCATGTTTCTTCATCTGTTTCACTTAAGGAGGAATCTGTTGGCCAAAGGCCCACCTTTATCCAGCCTATTTCAAGCTGCAGGGTGTGCAGCGGGGAATCAGTCGGATTTCAAGCTAGAGTCTCTGGCAGGCCCAAACCAAAAATCCAGTGGTTTCATAATCAACAACTCATGTTGCCAAAAAAAGACTTAGTTTTCCACTTTGATGAGTCTACTGGCACAGCTATACTGATAATAGTAGATGCTTTCTTAGAGCATGCTGGCCAATACTGTTGCAAGGCAAGAAATAGTGCTGGAGAAACAACTTGTACAGCTACACTTACAGTGACTGCAGAAGGTAAAGCCCCATTTTTACTTCAAAGGGATTCAATTTGTTGCATACCACACTTTTATGCTGTTACTAATTTTTTCCTTGTTTCACACCTTTTCTTTCCCACCTAACTTTAATAGTACCCTCAGTAACCCAGCCATCCTCATTTCTTGTCTTTAAGCTGTAATATTTGGAAATTTTCAAGTTTGTATCTCAATTTAGGTCAAAGAATAGAAATGTTTTAATGAAGGCATTCAGGATTTAAAAAAAAGTGATTTAGTTATCTTTATAGCAGTGACTGAGGTATTTTGCACTATTCTGTAGGGAAAAAAAAAAGACAGAAAATACCCCCTTTAAAAGTGCCATAAGCTTCCAATACTAAAATGGACCACTTTAGTGAAAGAAGAGACAAGCACCAACTGAATATCAACTGCATGACTATCTTAGGCATCACTTGTTATTCATACATGTGAAGGGATAACTTCTGTGTCAACAGACTAGTACGTCTGGCATGCTGTGTTTTCAAATGAAGATCATTCATTTTCATCCTCCATGCTGTTTGATTTTGTTCAGACCATGGCCCAGTAAAGTTCTTTAGATACTAATGTTGTTGTTTTTGTTACTTGATTACACAGTGCAAGCCCTAGATAGGCAAAGTTCTGGGAAAGATGTAAAAGAGTCTATCCGGTCACAGTCTATATCAGAACTTCATGTTTCTCCTCTCACAAAGAAGAACATTGAAACTTATCAGAAAGAATTTAAACCAGTGCAACAACCATCACAGGAATTGCGTGTACAGGTTTTTGAAAGTGTATCAGAAAGTTTGACCATGAAGGCTACATCAATTGAAGAAATTAAAGCTGTGCACACATCAGTCCTTTCTCAAACATCTCAGAGCACCAAAATCTCTATGACAACCTCTCAGGAAAAGAAAGATGTCCCTCCAAAGATTCTCTTGCAACTCAGAGACCTAACTGTGAAATGTGGTGACGCTGCTCAGTTCATATGTGCCTTAGAAAATGAATTCTATCAGTTTCTTTGGGCCCATGAAGGTAAAAAGATAGAATTGTCTGAAAAATTGAAGATATCACAAAATGGAAATGTTCTTCTGCTTACAATCCAAAATGCCCAGCTGTCAGATCAAGGACTGTACAGTTGTACTGTGTATAATGACTATGGAGGGACAACAACTTCAGCAATACTAACAGTCAAAGGTGGTTATCTGACTTTTAACATTATCACTTATTTTTTGCTGCTTCATTATAACTGCCTAGAGCTCACTCATATTACCTTTATTATCAGTATTTAATTGAGAACGCTCTAGTAATAATACTCTGGGGTTTTTCCTCCACATTTACAGCTCTATTCATAAGTGATATGTGCAGTACTGGGAAGTTGGTACTGTAACTTTGTGCCTCTTCCCATAAAGTCACAGATGTCTCAGTCTTTTTATTCCTCATATCCTTCATGACATGCAGTGAGATGTAAAGCAAAACAGGCTTGTAGGATTTTTTATATTTCGTTAATTCCTGAAGCAGGAGTTTAAGGAAGAAAAGAATGTCAGATGCAATTTTGAATTAGATACCAGGTAATTCCTAACTCCAGCATGTTTCCAACAAATCCAAGATTCCGATTCCAAAGTTAGCAATATAGGTTAATGTATTTGAAAAGATTAATGGGTGCAAATATTGTATTACTGCAATAATGAACTGTCTTCTACCTTTCACTCTTCCTGATATATAAGTATTTACTTTTTGCTTAAACTCCTTCTACCTCTTCCTGAGGTATTAAATCCATTACATTCATGTATTAAAATGTTGGTAGCGTTACCGACAGTGAAGACCCAAAAATGTATTATCACCATAGGTGATAGTATTTCTGATGAGTTCAAATGAATCAAGACCAGAAAACTAAGATGAATAATGAAAAAGGCATTGACCCTGTTGATCTGGCTCTTAATTACTGGAACTTCTTTCTTCACTTTAGAGTTGCCAAAAGCACTTTACATAATCTTCTGCTGCTACTTTCCAAAATAGGGCTCTAAATTAGTAGCAAAGATATGCCTTTTTTTAGTCACTGTGGATCAAGATTTGGTCCCATGAAAGACCCACAGGCTTAACTGGTACTTAGAATTAGCCTAACAGGAATAGAGCTTTTAAATGTGCAATCACTCATGTTTAATAGCACTGTTTCAGCACTAATACATGGCATATTCTATCAATACTAATTACTGGGTTTCCCCCCCATAAGTATAAGGATTTTTTTTATTCCTGCAAAACATCTGACCTAATCCTTTTCCTAACTTTATTCTTACCTAGCAAAAGAAGCACAAGCCAAAGCAGTAACAAAAATTACTCTTGAATCAGATTCTAAAAGCTTTAAAGCAGCCAAAGATTGTCAGTTTAAAGCATCTGAAGTTAAGCAAGAATCTTCAAAGAAAACCTCAAGCTTGTTTATATCTACATCCCAAAGACCACACAAAACTGAGAAGCAAAGAAACAGAGTATACTATCCTGATGTTGTGCCATGTGAAGACATCACAGATACTGATGCCAGAGCACCAGAGTTTCTTGAAACTCTGCCTTCAGAAACCACTGTAAAAGAAGGAGATGATGTGTTTCTCTTTTGCATAATGACAGGTGTGCCTACACCTTGCGTAGTCTGGCTGTGCAATCAGCTAATAGTTGAGGAGTCTGCACTGTGTTCCATAAAACATGATGGGCCACTGTGCAGTTTAAGATTGTTGAAAGTTGGTCAGGACCACGAGGGTATATACGTGTGCAGAATAGTTAACCCTGCAGGACAAGCCGAGTGCAGCACCCATCTCAAAGTGACAGGTTGGCAACTGCATGTTCCTTCCAAGTATCAATTCCTCATGCATAGCATCATAATTGCATTCCAATATATTCCTTCCCTAGGAGATGATAAAGAACGAGAAGTATCTCATTACTCTGTGGGTTGTTGAATGTTTTCTTCAGGAATTTACGGCATGATAAAGGCATGTTGTTTTAGAAACTTTCCTCCACCCTGCAAAAAGAAAGCAAATCTTACAGAAAAATGTACATTGCAAACAAGTTTGAAAATATTTGATTACTTTATTCTCAAAATTTATCAAGTGTTTGAATTGTTTGGCATGCATTTATGTGTGTGTGTGTGTACATGTGGATTTATGTCTATTTGCAAAACAGATTGGATGTTTTTACTACATAAAATGTTGATTGGCACATTTAACAACTCTAGCTCAAAAATATTTGTCTTTTTTATTCTAGCTCCTGAAAAAATTGTTCATGAGAAGCTAGAGGAAGAGGTTGAAATGGAAGTGAAAGGTACAATAACCAATGAGAATAATTATTACCAGTAATTCGTAATGTTGTGAAAAGGTTTTATCAGCTTCCATGAAGTGTCTGAAGGGGAAAGACACACTTTAAAGCATATTGGAACATGTTGCATGTTTGTTTTGATATGCAAAGGATTACCTGCATTATAAGGTTATTTAAGTTTTAAAATATGTTTAAAACTTCAAATCTATAATTGTGCAGCCATATTTTTAACTTTTACTTCATGCTTTGCAGCTGTTCACAGAGCTCTTATATGTTCAATTTCCTTTTGAATGCATGGAATAGTTTACTTCAGAAGGAAGTTATACAAATCTTAATTGTATTACTTTGGAACAAGTTAGCAGCCTAACATTAATTGGTTCAATGGACACTATTAGATGGATAGATGAAATATACTAAGAGAGCATTTGTTGTTTAGGTTATGTGAAAGCAACACATTCCCATTGATTCCTCGCACCTTTTTTTACATACATTAATACATCATTATACATCTCTTACCCTGGCTTGCAGATAGCATATGTGGTTCATGTTGCTTGCTTTTCCCCCCGTGCATAACACTGTGAAGTTAGTGGCTGTATTAGTTCGAATAAACGCCTTCTCATTTCATGTTATTTACTTTTTAAAAAATATATTTCAAACTATTTTTTTCAATTGTTTGAACATATCTGCAAACAGAGGGGTCAGAAAGGGCGTTTATTCTACTGTCTGCAAGTCAGGTAAGATTTTCTTCTTTGCCACCCAAAGACACACAGCTTTTCCAGGCAACAAAAACATACACGCAGAAGAACATGTTATTTTGAAATTCTTTTTTTGCTTGTTCAAGAAGAAATTTCCAGTCTGAAGAAAGAACAGACAACGAACGATTTTCGTGTCAATCTTTAAAACAGAGCAAGGCGTTGCGTTTATTCGAACAAATATGGTGAGTGAATTACTTTTTTTTCCTGGGTGTGTGATGAAATCTGTTGCATGCCCATTTTTTATTTCAATATATTGCTACTTTTTTTCAACTAGGTGGTAGGCAGAGCGTGATGTTGTAACCCAGTCTCCTTCTCTTGCAGAACAGCGCAGCGTGGACTTCGAGGGACACGGCACAGCGGCGGTGCTGGCTTGCCCCCAGAACCGTAAACCCATCTTCACCCAGGGACTGAAGTGTAGGTCTGTCGTGGAGGGGGACCCTGCATTCTTCCGGTGCAAGCTGGTGGCATGTCCAGCACCGCACATGGCCTGGTTCCACAACAACCGGCCCGTCCTGCAGGACTGCCGCAAGGTGATTCGCACCGAGAGCACGGAGCACACGCACTGCGCCAGCCTGGAGCTGCGGGATGTGCGGGAGCGCGACGCTGGCAGCTACAGGGTATTTGCCATTAACAGCGAGGGCTCAGCCGAGTCCACCGCCTCCCTGCTGGTGGCACGCAGGGGGGAGCGGCGGGGCCCGGCTCTCGCCGGGGATGCAGAGTGGATGCGGCAGGGCTGGGAGTGCCTGCTGCAGCAGCGGCGGGAGGACCGGCTGCGGGTGGTGCTCCGCTGCACCGGCTCTCCCTTCGACAAGGGGCAGGAGGCTGAGCCTGGGGACCTCTCAAGGGGCATGGTACGGACCATCCGTTTCCAGAGCCTGCCGCTGAGGGGGTCGTGCCGCCCGGGGCTGGCGCACAGTAGGGAGCGCAGGGGCACGGTGGTTAATGCTGAGGAGCTGCTGGATGAGGAGATCCGTTGGAAGCTGCAGAAGCTGCGGGAAGCAAAGAGGGCGGCGCTGAAAAAGAAGCAGGAACTCCTGATGTCCGCGCCCCAGGATGCACCTCCTGGAAAGGCCAGCCCACTTAAGGTGGCTGCCAAAATGGTTGGCTCAAAGCCCCTCACAGTGCAGGTAGTGAAGCAATACTCCAGGTCCAAGGCCCTGGGGGAGAGATGGCAGGTGCAAGGTGGGCTTCTGGAGCCCTGCCCACCCCTCTTTGTACAGGAGATCAGGCCCCAGGAAGCTGTTGAGGGACAAAGATGCGCTTTCTCCTGCCTCTTCCATGGCCGCCCGCAGCCCACCGTCACTTGGTACAACAATGACAAGCCCGTGGGGCGCATCCAGGGCACTGCTGTTCACACCACGGGGTGCTGCTCCACACTGACCTTCCCATCTGTGCTCCCACAGCACGGTGGCACTGTCACCTGTGTGATCTTCAACCCACTGGGCACAGTCAGCAGCTCAGCTGGACTCCATGTGAGGCAGCGAATGCCAGCCTATAAGTACACAAAGAAGGAAAAGGAGGAGATGAAAGTGGAGGAGAAGAAAGAGGAGAAGAAAGTGAAGGAGGAAAAAAGGGAGAAAGAGAAGAAGGAAGAGAAGAAGATGAAGGAGGAAGAAGTTGGTCTGGCCTTTGCAGCAGAGAAGGGACTGGCAAAGGCAGTTCCAGACTCAGACTTGCTGTCATTGCCTGTGGAAATCAAAATCACTGCCCCCACTCCAACGCCAGAGCAAGACACAGAGGTAAGGGAGATCCCACAACTCTCTCCAGAGCAGGCTGCTTCCACCATAAAGCACAAATTTAAGTTTTCATTTGATATTGGAAATGAACCACCCCAAATTGTGACAGAAGCCCCAGCACATATTCATTGCTGTGAAGGAGAGGAAGTGGTGTTGGAGTGTGCTGTGTCTGGGCAGCCCCCACCAGCTGTGAGCTGGTCCTGGAATGGCCAGAGCCTCTTTGCCAGTGAGAGACTGAGGTTTGAAGAGGGCAAGAATGGCACGTACCGCTTACACCTTCAAGAGGTCTCTGTCACAGATGCTGGGCGATATTGTTGTGTGGCCACAAACGTGGCTGGAACAGCTGAGACTGCCTCTGAGCTGACAGTGCAGCCCAGGGCACCCAAGCTGTATAGCAGGGATGGAGGCACTGAGGAACTGCCTGCCATGGACCATGTTCTGCACCTCCAAGGTCTCAGCATACTTAGGAAGGATGAAGAGGAACAGATTGCGTGCCCCAAGGAGGAGGAAGCCCACCTACCCTGGTCCCTGAGGTTGTCTCCACCTCCTGGTGAGCAGTTGGAAGATTGTGAGGAAACACCTCACATCAGGGAAAGTGAGATAGAGGAAACAATGGTGCTGGATATCACAGAAGTTCATGCAAGGCAAGAAATGGGCAATACAGAAGAAAGGGTGAGTTATACAGATGGTATTTCTGAGATGAGGCAGAACAGGGGAAAAGCTGTCTCTGAGGAATACAGCCTTGGAATTGATACCACTGAATTGCACCCTACTATATCCAGGGAAGGATGTGAATTGGTGGCCAAGGACTCAGGTCACTTTTCTGAGGAGCTGGAGCCTGAAGGAGGCAAGGTGCTACCACATACAGATATTCTGTCCTGGGACATCTTGAAGTCACCATTTATGGAAGTGCAAGAACAAACACGTGCCCCTGAGCAGTCTGCTCTGGCAGGGGAGTGTAAGGATTCATCATTCATGGAAGTGCAAGGGCAAGCACGTGCCCCTGAGCAGTCTGCTTTGGCAAGGGAGTGTAAGGTTTCACAATTTTTCATTCCAATATCACCTGTGGTGCAAGTTGGAAGTGATGTCTGCACAGAGTGTGATGCCCCTGCTGGAGAGGCAGTGACTGCTGATGAGCCTCTTGTGGAAGAGCCAAGTGTGCCCCACCTGCAGGACCACATTGCAAGCACCCCCACAAAGGAGGAGTTTAGCTTTTATGAATTCTATGCAGGAGAGCAGCAGGAGGAACAGGACAAGGAGCAAGAGAGATCAGTTGGTATTGAACAGGACATTAAAGCTGATGATGATCTTTGTAAAGAAGAGGTGATTGATGATGGTGATGCCACACACTGGGAAATACAAAGTGACAGGCAAATGCTGCAAGAAATGGAGTCTGATGCATGCAACCCGTCTTTGAATCTAATCCCCACTCCTCCTGACATAGAAAACTCAGGTCAGGTTTTTACTGAGGAAACTGAAGTTCATCTGGAAGAAGTGCATTTCAGAGAGCAGCTGTTACCCTCTGAGCCTGACGCTGAGATCATATTTGATCTGAAGAAGTTTTCAGAGCCTTTCCCAGCTGCAGAGACTGTGTACACAGAACAGGCACAAACCCCCACAGCACTGGAAAATGTGGAGGTCATCACTGGGATCATCTCCCCAGTGCACCGAGGTGATGTGCTTGAGGAAGAGATGTCTCTGAGTGAGGAGCTGCGTCAGAGCTACAGGATGCAGCAGGAGGAGGTTGATGCCCAGGAAGAGGAAGAGCAAAGAGAAATCACAACAGCTGATTTGCAAACTCCTAATGGGGACCTTGGCAGTGTCATGATACCTGCTGAAGAGGGACATTCTACTGAAGAAGTTCACGAGTCAAAGATGAGTGTCTGTGGAGAGGACTCACTTCAGGAAAAAATTAATGAATTTCTAGTGGAGCCCACACTGGGTTTCCAAAGAGGAGTTCAAGAAACACATGTGTGGGAGAGTGGGGAACGACTGGAGACCACAGACTCCCAGAGTGACAGCTTCGTTTTGGACTTGAAAAAAGCTGCACATGAAAAGAAACCCGAGGCTGGGCATCAGGCTGAGGAAGATGGTGGTTCTGGGACAGAAAAGGTCTTTGAGCCAGCAATAAGCAGCTATACTTGTGAGATGGAAAGCACAGATTCCCCTGAGGAGATGCACAGAGACATCCAGCAGGAACCAGACACAACCAAGGGCTTCTCTTTTGGGAAGCTCATACTTGGGTTGGTAATGGATGATTCTGTGGCACAGAAGGAGCTAAGGAAAGAGTCTTGGGACAAGAAGAGGACTCCCACTGAGGAAGCCTCTGAGAATAGCCTGGATGGAGAAGAAATGTGGGAGGATACTTCTGTAGGTCCAGAGCCTAGTGCTGCTCAAGAAATGTGGGAGGATACTTCTGCAGGTCCAGAGCCCAGTGCTGCTCAAATCTCAGAGCTGGAGCCTGATTTGTCCCTGGCCAATTATTTAAGATCCAGTGGGATATATGAAACTCCAACTCTCAAAGGCGCAGTTCAGAAGGAGCAGCAAGAAATTATAACTTCACTGGAAGTGGAGGAGGTTACCTTCAGTACGGTTTATGATTATTACAACAACCATCAGGAAGTTGCTCGGCCCTTCTCTCCTGAGTCAGAAATGTCTATAGAGCTGGAGAGTGGGAGCAGAGAGGAGTCACCTGATTCAGACCGCTTCTACACACCTCCCTCCTCCGTGGAAATCTTTGAAACTGCTTCATCTGCATCCTACCACACGCCGCTCAGCACACCCGAGCGCTACTCCACACCGTCCGAGGGCTCAGGGTACAGCACGCCACCCGAGCGCTACTCCACACCATCTGAGGGCTCAGTGTACAGCTTGGCCCCTGAACACTACTACACACCTTTTGAGAGTTCAAAATGCAACACACCCTCAGAGCAATATTTCACACCCTTTGAGGGACCCTACTCTGCATCAGGGGACAGCACGCCACCAGAACGCTACCGGACACCCACCGGGGAGTATATGGATGCCCTTACCATGCTCCCCCTCTGTGAGAGGAGGCATCAGCCTCCAGAGCAGCCCCAGTCAAATGGGTTTATGACCCCCTGTGAAGCCCTGGAGCCGTCAGGCAGGGACATGCCACCAGCATTCCTCAAGGCACTGAGTGGGAGGAGGTTGTATGAGGGCAGCACACTGATGTTTGTGGTTGAGGTGGTGGGTGTGCCCAAGCCAGGAGTGAAGTGGTATCATAATAAGTCTCTGCTGGAGCTGGATGAGAGAGTGCAAATAGAGAAGGACGGGGACAAATATGTTCTGGAAATCACTAATGTCCAGAAAGCCGATGAAGGACAGTATCTGTGCCATGCAGTGAACATTGTCGGGGAAGCTAAAAGTATTGCAGAGGTGGAAGTTTTGCCTGAAGATGGACGGTCACTGGCACTGCCACCCCCTGTCACCCACCAGCATGTTATACACTTTGACATGGAGCAAAACACATCTTCGAGGTCCCCTTCACCACAGGAAATCCTCCTGGAAGTGGAGCTGGATGAAAATGAAGTGAAAGAGTTTGAGAAGCAGGTCAAAATCATAACCAGTCCTGAGTTTAGCCCAGACAAGAAGAGCATGGTGGTTTCCCTAGATGTGCTTCCACTTGCCTTGTTAGAACAAGCTGCAGGCTTGGCAGCAGGGGAGAATGAGGATGTAAAAATTGATTTCCAAGTAACTGAAATGCCTCCACGCTTTGCTGTGCCCATTACAGATATCAAGGTGACAGAAGGCTTGGATGCAGTTTTTGAGTGTGTTGTAACGGGTACTCCTGTCCCAGTAGTTCAGTGGTTCAGAGGTGACACATGTGTGACACCTAGCACAGGGAAGTATGTTGTGAGTCAGAAGGAGGGACTTCACAGTCTGAAGGTCAAAACTGTAGGACCTTCTGATAGTGGCTTGTATCGCTGTCAGGCCATTAATAGGCTGGGAGAAGCAACGTGCAAAGGCTCCCTTGTGGTCATGGCTCAGCAGGAAGCAAATGCAGTGAGCAGTGAGACAGTCACAGGCTGTGAACCACACAGGTCCCAGAATTGCGACTTGCTTTTGAGTACCACTGTGAGCCCAGGTGACCAGTCAGAAATAGAGCTGGAATTTGAGTTTGAGCCGCACAGAGATGACTCAGAAAAAGCGATCCAACTGCTCGCAGTGACCCAACAAGAGCAGCAGGTGGAAGGGGAGGAGCATGTCAACATTAGTTTTGATGTGTTTGCAGAGCCATCCAAAGAGGAACGGGTTGAGTTTAGGGCAGAGGACTCGGAGAGCTGCAGCTTTGAGTTCCAGGTCACAGAAGCTCCTCCCAGATTTGTGAGGCTTACTTCTGACTACAGTACATTTGTAGGTGCCTCAGCATGCTTCCAGTGTCTTGTGACTGGTTCCCCCCATCCCAGTGTCCGCTGGTACAAGGATGGGGTGTTGTTGGAAGGGGATAGATACTGTGCACAGGAAGAGCAGAACGGCTTGCACAGTCTTACCATTGAAAACCTGGTGCAAAGTGACAGTGGGCAGTACAAATGTATAGCTACTAACAGGGCAGGAACTGCTGAGTCTTGTGCTGTGTTAACATTATACTGAATTTCCATAATTTACTTCAGAATCTTTCTTGAAATACCAAGTGTTTTTATGATGTTGTTCACTGCAGGTAAAAATGCAACACTCATTTTAGGGGCATTGTTTTCATCCCTTTAAGGATGAAAACCACTCTGTGGGCATATTTGTATTTCACTTAGATTTGCCTTCTTTGGGGAATTTAAGTGAGATTTAATCCATGCATAGATTTTGTGCACACTTTCTCCACTGAGGGATATTTCAGACTCCTTCTACGCTCCTTGCTCATTCTTGTAAAGGTATTTTAATTGGCACTCATTTGCGTAGGACTAATTTTTTTGTATAATGTACATACACCTGTGTGTCTGTAACAGTGCAATCACTATTGTTTTACGTAGGCTAGAAATCACCTGAAAATGTAGACACCACCTTTTTGTTGTGACCTAAAGGTATGGAACACTAAGTTATGCTTGCTGTTAAGTTTGGGTATAGTTCTGTTAAAGAACTCCTTAAATTGTTATTCCCCTTCCTCACAATATTGTGTCAGAACATGATTCAAATCCTGTTTATGGTTTCTGTCACTGCAAAATTCTTACATCTGTGGGCCTCTTTCATGGAATTAAACGCCTTTTTAAAGTCAATGAAATTATGCTGTTGCAAAGAAAAGCAGAGCAATGGGAAGAAAAATGAAAATTTTGCACTAGTAGAGACTGGACAGGATTTTCTTCTCTATTACCAAGTAATAAACATGAAAGCATATTTTGTACTGTATTTTTAGGAGTTAAAGCAAAAGGAGAAAGGGAGCGTAATATTAACAAATCAATTATGCTATTTTAAATTCATTAAAATAATTTTGGTTGTCCCTGTATTCCAGTGTCATTCGTAAAAATGCATAGTAGTAAGAAGGTATGATACTTTATACAGTATTCTTGCTTCACATTAGAACTGCATCTCTACATATTCCTTTTTTCTTTCTCTCTTTTTTTTTTTTATTATTAAGAACAGTTAAGTGTGCTATGTATTGAGATGACCAGAAATAAGGGGAATATATTCAGTTGTTATTTGTGGCATTTTCTCAGCACAGGAGATTTTTACATTAATGTTCTCAATGTGAATAGATATTTTTATATTTAAAGTAATGCTAATATTTAGGAGGAATCAGCAGTAGCTGACATAATTAAATCAGAATTAAATCTGTCTCACATAAAAAATGATAAATTGATTAAGAAAATCTGTTAAATGAAGGAAAGTTATTAATTAATGCATCTCAGAAACTAAATGACTCTCTAATGCACATACCAGCTTTCTGGTCACCTATATGTCAAGGTGAGATCTTGAGTTCAAGATCCCTAAGCAAAAATTAGTTATACTTTGCTTACCTGTAAATGAGATTCTTCCAGCTCTTTATAAATTGCTGTCATGTGCCTTGCAAACAGCTTTAAGCAGACTTTAAGAATAAAAACTACTCCTATAGTATGTTCAGTTATCTTCATATCATTTCTTATTTCTGTCTCTGATGTGTCCTCACAGTGAGAGTGAGACCACCATGTCTCAAAAAATCTGTTCTCTTCTAAGAATATCCCATCACTTACTTGGGATAGTAATTTTTGTTCAGAAGATTTACCTTGCCCAATCATGTTGCCTGATAAAAATTTAAAGTTGGGAGTGGGAAGTTCTAATAACCCAGTACTCAGGCAAAATGACTGAAGTACTTAAGCTAATGCAAATGTGTCACTTCAGTGTCTTCTCAGTCATGACCCCTTGATAAATATTTAATATTTGTATGTTAAAAGGCAGAGCTAATTGTGCTTTCTGACAGGTAATGGTGGTAGGAAAGAGAAGCATGACTGTCTGACCCAGTGTTGTGCTGGGAAAGAATTACTCCATGATGTGTCCTTAATCCATTCCTCGTGTAGATGAGTAGCACTACCTGATTCATTAGACAGCAGAGATCCTTAGGGAGGTTGGCATGAATTGTCTGATGTTCTGTGTCAGCTGAGATGTGAGGGGACTTTTAGTTCCAAAGTCAAAGAGGTCAAAAGCCCTTTGATTTGGTCCTGCGCAATTGTGAAGTGTGTTTATTTTGCATGTAAATCTGAATATTTTTAGCAGAAAGAGACCCATAACTTGGTTTTGGAGCCATAAGCCCCACAGGTCCAAGTTCATATTCACATCTGAAATATGTGGCCAAGCATCTTTATCTCTACACATGTAGCAGTGTTTGTGGTTTATGTAAATTTATAAGTCTTGGTTTAAGTTTCATACATTAGCCAGGAGCACCTGGTTCACCTAAACTGCAGTTATTAAATCTGGAGTAATCCTAGGTTTGAATGAACTTAGTCTGGGACAACTGGTATAGCTTGACTATAACTTTTCAAAATTTTGTGGTTTTCATAGGAATCAAAAAGCTCACAATTTTATTTTCAGATTTAATGTTGTCTTCATTTCTACAAAACAAGTACCTTAAAAAAAGAATTAAATATGTCTATTTGTCATCGGTGTATATTGAATGTTATCATGTATGGTTAATTTGTGAAATAAATATGAAATTATTTAACTTCATCGCTTCTTGTACTTTATTCATTTTACAAACATATCTAAAATATGAAGAAGTATCTGTATCTTCTCTCATAAATATCCAGGAGCACACAAAAGTGCATTAATTTTTGCCACACTCCTGTGTGTAAAGCTTTATCCTGTGCTAACACAGCTTTCACTCTGCAATTTTTATATATTTTAATTTTTTATTTTATTGGCCCAATTCTGCCATCCATTCTCAAATTTACTTGCACAATTTCTGTTTTGACAGGATTGGTAAGTAACACTGAAGGACTCCTGTAATTATTTTTTTACTTAAGCATTTCTTCTCTGCAGTTAATCATTGCATGCACTGTGCTATGTCATTTATATTATGGCATTTGTGGCAAAACTAATAATTACTAAAACCAATGAGAAAGAATTGGGTGACAGAGTTTGTTCTTTTTTATATTTGTTGTTGGAGTGTAAAAAAATTCTTATCTCTCAATAAGTTTTAAAATTGAAGACACTGTAAATGAGAAGCTTCTCAAGGTTCACCACTACAGTGCCTACAGACATTAATCCACTCACACGTGTATTCTTTTTTTTTAACTCTTATATCTGTCACATACTCCGGGCCTTTACTGAGCAAACTTGACTCAGTGAAGACAACAATATTTGATTTCCAAAGGTTTTCCTTGCATTGTGCTTTTCATGAATTTTTCCATATGGAAATTCCATATTTCACTGCTGTTTCTATTGTCAAACATCTCTAGAGATGTTCTTGCCTCTGCTTCCTCTCATCTTAAACTACTATTGGAACTAAATTTGCCTAATGCATATATTTATAACTTGAAAAAGGCAAGAAAACAAAAAATCTTAAATGTCTGTTCTCTTGTGTTGTGGGAGTTTTAATATGCCCCATCTTGACAGGGAAGAGTTCAAAAGCAGAGATTTAAATCAATTATATTAAATCAAGGGTTAAACTTGTGATGTTTGTAATAATAATGCTGTAAACTTAAGGGTCTAATGACAAAACCAGGACAAAGCTGTTAAGGTAGAGGTAATCTTTTGGTGTGCTAGACAAAAGATAGAATTTAAAGAGATTAACTATGCATCAGAAGAAAGGTTAGTGTGCTGAAAAGACTGTGGGTTTGTTGGTTGGTTTGGGGGGGGTGGGGTGAGATTCATTCCTAATTGTAGCACTCTGCTTTTTTTTTTGTTGGTGTCTTGAATTGTATCAGGGTCCTAGCACTCTTCTGCTGTACTTGTTTGTGTAGGTGTACATGCAAATATGTATGACACATACCACTTTAATTATATCTGTGAAATGCATCAGTGTTGATTGTTACTTGCACAGTGCACCCTGGAAGGATATGCCTAACCCATACTGTGATGTCAGGTTTAAAGACACACCCATCCTGAGCAAGATAAGAAATTCTTAAGCAACCTGACAACACAGCATGTCTTACTCATTTTGGCAGGCGTGACAGCAAGGAGACAGCACAGACCGCCTGTTCATTGCTAGCTGCTGTATAGTATTGAGAAAGCCTCCAGTTTTAGAAAAATAGATGGCCTAACATTGTGTATTGCTATCTACGAGTATTCTCATAAATATTCTAGTAAAACGAAACAATTTTTTTCCGTACAGACATCACTAGGTCTCTTATTGCCTCTTCTGAGGAAGGAAGAAATGAAGGCTACAGCAGTGGCCTTCAGTTGCCTGATAGAGAGAAAACACTTGAATTTGAGCCTGAAAAACCAGTTTATTTCAGCAAAGGAAAGATGAAAATTGAGGAAGAGAGCAAAGTCCCTTGTTTTCCTCAAATGTGTCTCAGATGTTGAGGTTTGGCAGGGAGATGTAGCTAGGCTCTCTGTGACTGTTATTATCAGACCCACACTCAAAATCCAGTGGTTTTCCAAGAGTAGGAATCTAACCCCATGCATGGACTGTAAGTTAGTATTTGCTGGCAGTGAGCACAGCCTCATCCTCCCGTTTGCAGGTGTGCAGGATGAGGGTGAGTGTGTGTACGTGGCCAACAATGTACACGGTGAGACCAGCTGCAGCGCCCAGCTCCGTGTGCGCCAGAGGAAGCCGGGATTCCCTTGCTTTGCCAGGGAGCTGGGCAGCATGCAGGGTGCACCGGGCTTCACGGCAGTCCTTGAGTACACTGTGGTGGGGAAGCCGTGTCCCGACGTGCTGTGGTCCAAGGGGAGCGAGCGGCTCTTCTCTGGTGCGCGTCACTCCGTTGCTCAGCACCCCAATGGCTCGGGCTCTCTGATGCTGTGGGACTGCGCGGAGGAGGACACCGGGCTCTACCCGTGCAGGGCCTGAGTGCCCTGGGTGAGGCCACCTGCTCTGCTGAGCTCCTGGTGCTGCGCGAGGAGCGCGCTGTGCGCAGGCAGAGCCCGGCCTTGCAGCACTCTGCAGTGGCAGAGGAGCAAAGCCCCCTTTTCTACGAGGAGGCTGGTGAGCTTCCTGCGGTGGAAGAAGCATTCAGTCTTGAGCCCATGAGGAAGCCTTCAACCCTCCTTCAGCTCCAGATGAACCAGGCAGTGTACATGCTGCCCAGGGAGGACGTCTTGCCTGGCCTGCCACCAACCTGTCTGGCAGCACAGAGTGTTGAAGAGATGGTCACAATACAAGAGAGCAGCAGGCTTCTGGCAGAGCCTCTGGAAACCTTCCCTGCTGGCCCCCAGGGCATGGTGCCTGCAGCAATGATGGAAACACAACTGCCAGGCTGCCTTGGCGCTGTAGCTGCACAGATACTCATGCCCGAAGAGAAAATCATTCCCAAGGCAGCAGAGCAACTGTCTGCTCTGAAGACAGAGGCTTCCCAAACCCTTCTACAGGTGTCAAGCACCAAGAGCCATGCCATGGATGGTGACCAAATCCAGACCCTTGAGGGCTTTCAGATAGCACAAGGTGAGCTGAAGGCTGAACCAAGATTTCTCTCTGAATCGGCTTTCACTGGGGGCCAAGCTGTTCCCCTGGAGAACATTTCTTTCCTGGAAGCAGCAAAGGAAGATTTTCCTGCAAGAATACATGAGGGACAGTCTGTGAGATTTCCCTTGCTGCTGGAAGAAAATCAGTCCATGGAGGAAGAGCATGTTGATCTTTCCAAGCCACTTAAGCAGTGGCAGAGGGAAGAGAGACAATCCCGTGAAAGAATGTACTCTCATGAGATCCAGCCAGGCCAAGTCCTCAACAAAAACAGTGAGCTCACTGCTCTGGTTCCCAAGAGCTGCAGCTTAGACACAAAGTCTCAAATCAGAAATGCATTGAAAGCTGCAGTGGTAAGTGAGAAAAACCTCATGTTTTCAGAATGGTTGGCTGATAAGGAAGATGTTAAAGTACAGGCAATAAGCATCACCAAGGAGAATACCTTGCACATACCTTGTGCATGTATGTTGTGACCACAGGAGGATGCAATCCCATAGAAATCCAAGTCTCCTTGGGAGAAGTCAACATTCAGACAGCTGACCAGAAAACAGCCTTGAAGGAAGTTTTCTATACCTTTCTTTGTAAAGATAAATATTCCCTGACTGGTGAAAAGTCCAAAGCATTGCCATTCTCTGCCAGTCCACTTCTCTCAGGAAAATCCTACGATGAAATCTTTGAGCTGGATCTCCAGCAGGCTGAGAGGACTATGGAGGCAGAAATACCACTGGAACACCATTTGCCTGCACAAGTAATCAACACTGTGGCTGAGCATGGTCTAATCAAGGATGTGAGTGCTGCTGTAGCCACTGCTGACATAGCCTCTGCAGATGTTCTTACTGAGACACCCACAGAAATACTGAAAAGAAAAAGAGAAAAGGGAAGAAGAGTGTGAGGAAGAGGGTAGAGAGGGTCTGGAAATGAGAGCTGGAAGGCAAGAGGATGAGCTGGGCAAAGAAAGTTATCCCATCATACACAGCAAACTGGTTGACACTGTTGTGGAGGAAGAGGAGAGTGTCAGGCTGGTGTCTGTCATAACAAATGTCAGAGAGGTGAACTGGTACTTTGAGGGTAAACTGGTCTCTTCAGGCAACAAATTAAAGTGTTTACAAGATCAGGACACGTACACACTAGTAATAAGCAAAATGTGCAGGGAGATTCACCAAGGAGAGTACACTTGTGAGGTGCTGAATCAAGGTGGAAAAAGAGCAACAGCAGCAAAACTCCCAGTTGTTAAAAGAGGTTGGATTAAGGGGATAAAATAATATTTTTAATGCACTGCTCTACTAATGAACCTCCCCTACTATGTGTATCTTTGGACAGAGATACAATATTAATATCATCATGCCACTAATCAGAGGGCCTCCTTTCTCTCTGTGTTGATGGTCTCCTTTTACCACGTTGCAAGGCCTCTCACTTCCAGTACCCCAGTCTTTGGTCAGGAACTTTTTTGTTTCATTGCACATTGCATGGTCAGGACAAAGCTGTATTCCAATCCCAACCATTTCTCCTATTCTTGCCTGAGAAGTGGACCTGCTCTTCCTATTTTTCTCACTGCTGCACCCTCTCTCACTCCTTAGAGTCATTGCACTCCTTGTTCACGCCATAATTTCTCACAAGTCCAGGATAAATTACTATATATTTATATCCTATTGCTATTGTGCATTGCTGTTTCACTTTGTTTTTCCAGTATCAGCAGTTTCCTGATGCCATTATGCACCGTAGGACTGTCTGTCCGCTGAGTCTAGTACTGCTTCCATTTCTTACAGATATTTTTTCTTTTACAGTCACTTTATGTGAATTGCAAGTATGTCACCCTTTTGGTTGTTTTTTTTTTTTTCAGTCAGTTAATCACTTAATTTCAGAATGTCAGCAGGCAGGGTTTTGAGTTACTCTCTGCTTCTAATTTCAGTTGCCCCGATCCTGAGGAGAAGGCTTGAACCCTTGGAAGTGGCTGTAAATCATGTGGCCAAGTTTACCTGTGAGGTAGAGATGGCTCCCAATGTCAAGTTCCAGTGGTACAAAGCCGGACGAGAGATATATGATGGGGACAAATACTCCATTCGCACCTCCAACTACCTCTCCACACTGGAGATCCCAAGGCCTCAAGTTGTTGACTGTGGGGAATATAGCTGTAAGGCTTCCAACCAGCATGGCAGTGTAAGCTCTACAGCTGTTTTAACAGTAACTGGTAAGTACAGACTTTCAAACACTTCTCCTTTTCCATAAAATACCTTGGTGTATTGTAATGCTTTCACTGCTATACTTGCGCATGTTTATGGTAGGACTCTTGGTTGCCATCATGATACATAATCCATACTTAATTTTGGCAGGCACAAGCATAGAAAAGGAATAACTTCTGAGAATGCTGTTTTTAAGTGCTTTCTGTATGAAGAGAAGGGAATCGGTGTGAAAAAGTTTCAGAGGGAAAGAAGAAGGGGGAAAGAGAGCAGGAAGAAACCGCATGGGGTTGCTTTGTGAATACATTCTTGAAGAAGGTTTATTTAACACAAGAAACACTTTTAAATCTGATTTCTTGGTGTAATAGTCACTGTGTGATTATCCTAGCACCCTAAATTTATCCTGCAACTATATTTGCGACGCAGGTTATGCAGATCTGCATACCTGAACATCTTTGTGTCGTGGCCAAAGGGGACCTCTGTGACTGAGGAAATAGGTCTTCTTAAACAAAAGAACGTTTTAAGGGTTTCAATTTGCAATTTTTTTGTCTATTGAGAGCTATACAACAGGGTGGTTTTTTTTTTCTTAAAAGAAAGAAACAAACAAAAAGCCACATCTTTTGAGTGTTTCTTGTATGAATTTTTTTTACTCTGACTTTTCTCTTTCTGGGAGGAGTCCTTATGTGGTCTTTGCTAAGTGCTAGGTGCTAGAGACTAGAAAAAGGTGCATGAACAATGAAATGCGTGCAAACTTGCCCATCTTGAGAGAACAGTGAGCAAATACATCAGTCTTGGGGGAGGAATTTCTGGCTTTTTGTTTATGTTCCTTTAGTTCATACATTGCTCCATAGATTCAAAATGCCTTCCAGCTCTGGAGCAATACATAGACTGAAGAAGTACAAAAGCAAAAGCCAAAATTTATTGTCTTTAACACCTCTTGTCTCCTTCACTGCTGTTTTCTTTTGCTTAAGAGCGTCCAGTGACAAGCTGGCCTCTCTTGCTCTCTGACTGGCAAATGTGGCTCTGTTCCTCACCTCTTGATAACATTGAACCCCTTTGTTTTGCAGAGGCATTTCCGCCAACATTTCTTACCAGACCTGAACCTATTACTACTTTTGTTGGCAAAAGTGCCAAGTTCCTGTGTACTGTTTCGGGCACTCCAGTCATCGACATCACCTGGCAGAAAGATGGAACAACTATTTCACCTTCAGACCACCATAAGATCTCCAAAGTGGAAAATAAACATGTTTTAGAAATTTCCCTTCTTACCACTAGTGACAGAGGGGTTTACACTTGCAAAGCTTCCAACAAGTTTGGGGCTGATATTTGCCAGACTGAAATGGTCATTATAGACAAGCCCCACTTCATTAAAGATTTGCAGTCAGTCCAGTCAGCAGTTAATAAAAAAATACGCCTTGAATGTCAGGTAGATGAAGACAGGAAAGTAACTGTAGGGTGGACAAAGGATGGAAACAAAATCCCTCCGGGCAAAGATTATAAGATTTACTTTGAAGACAAAATAGCCTCACTTGAGATTCCTCTGGCTAAGCTCAAGGACTCAGGCCACTATGTGTGTACTGCTTCAAACGAGGCAGGAAGCAGCTCCTCTTCTGCCAGCGTCACAGTCAGAGGTAAGATAGTTTTATGCCCCTTTCGTCTTCTTGGGTTCCCCATTTCTTCTTTCACAGGCAAAAGACTTCTTTAGGCTGAAATTACACTGTGAATTCTTCTCAGACCTGCCACCTGGTCCCTTCCCTGTAAAGTCTTTTCCCCTGCTGCCTTAAAGTGCACCGTGTGTTGCTTCAATATTACTTTCACCAGAGAAAATCAAGAATTGCTCCTGCCTGCAGGGGAGAGATGGATGAAGAGAGAAAGCAAAACCACAGAAGCTGCAGCTCAGCAAAGATTATGCTGATTTCTTGTGAAGTTGTATTTTGTTCTTGATATGTGAAGCAGTCTTTCAAAGCTTTGTATTTCAGCTTTCTTTCCTTTTTCTCCTTTTTCTTCTCCTTCCCCTTTATACCATCTCTTCCCCTCTCTTCGCTTTTCTTCCCATTTTCAGAACCACCATCCTTTGTGAAGAAGGTCGATCCATCTTATTTACTGACCCCAGGCGACTCTGCACGTCTTCAATGCAAAATCAAAGGGTCTCCTGAAATCCAGGTTACTTGGTTCAAGAACAATAAGGAAATCCATGAAAGCAACACACATAGGATGTCCTTTGTAAATTCTGTGGCTGTGTTAGATATTTTGGAAATGAAAGTTGATGACACTGGGACCTACTCATGTGAAGTTGTCAACGAGGTTGGAAGTGACAGTTGCACCACCGAAGTGGTTGTCAAAGGTCTGTCCTTCTTGTTGCTGCCAATCACATTCTTGAGAAAAACCTTCCTTCCTTTTTTTATTTTTTTTTTGGCATGGTTGACTAATTCGTTCTTACTGCTTTTATAGAGCCTCCATCTTTCATCCGAACACTTGAACCTGCAGAGCTAGTGAAGGGAACAAACCCCGTTCTTCAGTGTGAGGTTGCTGGCACTGGACCCTTTGAGATTAGCTGGTACAAAGACAAGAAGCAGATTCGCAGTAGTAAAAAATACAGGTTGACCTCTCAGAAGGCTGTTATTTCTTTGGAGGTCTCCTCATTCAATAGTGCAGATGTCGGTGAATACGAGTGTGTGATAGCTAATGAAGTCGGGAAGTGCATGTGCAGTGCAACATACATCTTGAAAGGTCAGTGGAAGAGAGAAAACTCCATTTACTGAAGGGATTGGTAAAAACCTCTTATTTCATAAAATGTCTTTTCTTTGGATTTGTGGGAGGCTGGGGAGACTGGGACAGAATATCTTCTTCTCTTAAAATTCTGTGTTTATCTTGAGTCTTATCTAGCATCAAACCTGTGAATTTGAAGACCATTGAGATTAATGGGCAATTAGCTCCCAGCTGGAGAAAGTACTTCTCCAACTTGTCTGCTCTTTTGCTGAATTGTGACATATACTTTTGTGACAGTACTGCGCATACTGTCTTACAAAACTGTCTTTAATTAGCAGATTTTATGTGATGATGTAATAGTAGATGAGTATTTTTTTCTTTGTTTCTCTTCTTTGAACTAGAACCACCATCTTTTGTTAAGAAAATCGAAAATGTGACAGCCCTGGCTGGAGATAGTGTTACGTTACAGGCTGTGGTGAAAGGGTCAGAGCCTATTTCTGTGACATGGATGAAGGGCAAAGACATTATTAAAGATGATAACAATGTGAGAGTGACATTTGATCACGGTCTAGCAACACTGCAAATTACTGGAGTCCAGCTGAGCTCTGGTGGCAAATACACCTGCGTGGCTGAGAACGATGCAGGAAGTCAGTCCTGCTTTGGTGAACTAGCAGTGAAAGGTCAGTGGAGAAGTACTGTGATCCCTGCAGTCTCCCACCTGAGAGGAGAAGAAATTTCCTTTTGTCCTTAACACCAGTTGTTTAATTCTGTTGTAGAACCTGCCAAAATAATTGAAAAAGCTGAAATTATCCAGGTTACAGCTGGGGAACCAGCTATTTTGGAGTACACTGTCACAGGCACTCCAGAACTGAAAACCAAATGGTTCAAAGATGGAAAGCCACTACCTGCCAGCAAAAAATACAGGATCAGCTTCAAAAATAACATTGCCCAGCTCAAGTTTTATGCCACTGAAATGCAGGACAGTGGTGAATACACCTTTGAGATATCCAATGATGTGGGCATCAGCTCTTGTACTACCAGCTTCACTGTGCTAGGTTGGTACTGCCTCTTTGCGAAGAGCCCTGTTGCTCTGCTCTGTGCCCAACAGAGCCAGAAGCAGAACAGCACTCCTGTTTTGCTCATGTGTTCCTTTCTGTCATTTTTTTCACTCTCAACAGATCGCACTCTCCCTCCCTTCTTTACTAAACCACTGAAGAATATCGACAGCGTCATTAGCGCCTCGTGCCGCCTAGACTGCAAAATTTCAGGCTCTCTTCCAATGACTGTCTCATGGTTTAAGCAGGATACTGAGATCACTTCAAGTGCCAAGTACACAGTACACTTTGCAGAAGGCTCAGCATCTTTGGAAATAAAACACCTAGATGCAAATGATGCTGGGGTCTACATTTGCAGAGCCACTAACTCTGCTGGTAGCAAAGAGACCAGTAGCACTTTGTTTATAAAAGGTTTGGCAATTTGTTTCACTTTTCTTGGAATTTTGCTTATCTTGTAATAATACTTTTCTTTCCCAAAATACAAGTCCTCTCTTACTCTTGACATTTTTTTCCTTTCAACGCAATCCAGAGCCACCCAGCTTCACTGTAGAACCAGAGTCTCAAGATGTATTGCCTGCATCAACTGTACATTTCAAAGGAATGTTTAAAGGCACAACACCACTGACAGTGAAATGGTTTAAAGGTGATACTGAGCTGGTGACAGGAGGAGCCTGCTACATTATGACAGAAGCATTAGCAAGTTACTTGGAGCTTTATGCAGTCAAACCAGCTGACTCTGGAAAATACACCTGCAAAGTCTCCAATGTAGCTGGTTCAGTAACATGCAGTGCAAACTTATTTGTGAAAGGTTTGCGTTCTTACTCTTATTTAAAATTCTATCTGCTGGATTAACACAGCAGCACTCTTTCCAGTGTTCTTTGTCCTGAACACTCTTCTTAAATCCACAGAACCTGCTGCCTTTAAGGAGAAGCTAGAACCGACTCATCTCGTAAAGAAAGGTGGATATGCTGAGCTGACCTGTGAAGTCACTGGTACTCCTGAGATTAAAATCACATGGTTCAAGGATGATAGAGAGCTAAAAGAGAGTGATAAATACAGGATATCTTTTACAAAATCTTTGGCAATACTCCATGTTTCAGAGGTTGATACTGACGACAGTGGGGAATACATTTGTGAAGCCAGAAATGACGCTGGAAAAGATATCTGCAGTAGTGTTGTTACAGTCAAAGGTGTGTGTGACATCCAGCCACACAGTTTGTATCTTTAGACTCAGTACAGTGGAACCAGCTTCAAAAGTATGATTAATACAAGTTGCACTTTCTTTTTTGCACTGTAGAGTCACCTTATTTTAGCAAGGAGTTTCAATCCATGGAAGTCTTGAAGGATTCTGATGTGGTTTTGGAGTGTGAGGTGCTTGGCACGCCTCCCTTTGAAGTGTTCTGGGTGAAAGATGATAAACCCGTGCGGAGCAGCAAGAAGCACAGAATAAGCATTGAGAAATCTTTGATTAGCCTCCATGTTTTCAGGTTTGATGCTTCTGATGTTGGGGAGTATCAGTGTAGAGTAACAAACGATGTTGGGAGCTGCCTCTGCCGTTCAGAGGTCACGCTGAAAGGTTAGTGCAAGGTGCAGAACCCCACTAGCATGCTCTTACCCCTGTGTGGTTTTCCATGCCACACTGTTACACACCAGACTTGTACTTACATAACCACTTTCTTCCTGCCAGAGCCTCCGCAGTTTTTGAAGAAGATAGAAAACATTAGCTCCCTTCGAGGGGGAACAGTTGTGTTTCAGGCTGCTATTAAAGGTTCCTTGCCCATCACTGTGTCCTGGTTGAAAGACAATGATGAAGTGATTGAAGACAACAATATCAAAATGACCTTTGTGAACAATGTTGCAACTCTTATGGTGAGATCTATTGAGCTGAAACATGATGGGAAATATTTCTGTCAGGCTAAAAATGAGGCAGGAATTCAAAGGTGTTCTGCTCTACTGACTGTCAAAGGTTGGTCTTACCCTGAAGGCTTGCAATGATCTGGGACGGTTCCCTTGTGATTTCTACAGATGCACTTAACACTCTATCTCCTTGTTTACAACAGAACCTGCTACAATTGTGGACAAGGCTGTGTCAATAGATGTGACTGAGGGAGACCCAGCAACCTTGCAGTGTAAATTTTCAGGAACAAAACCTATTACAGCCAAATGGTTCAAAGATGGCAAGGAACTGACATTGGGCCCAAAATATAAGATCAGTATTACAGATACCGTCTCAGTCTTAAAGGTGCTTTATGCAGATAAGAAGGATAGTGGAGAATACATTTTTGAGGTTCAAAATGACGTTGGGAGCAGCAGCTGTTCTGCCAGCATTAATGTCCTAGGTGTGTATGGGCCCTCTCTTATTATTGCTTTTAGATACCAAATCTTTTCTCCTGAGCTGAATATGTGCCACAATCACAGCTGAGTTTTTGTATTTTGTCTTTTTACTCTGTCTTGGATAGATCTCATTATACCACCTAAATTCACCAAAAAACTCAAGAAAATGGACAGCATTAAGGGGTCTTTTGTCCACCTGGAGTGCATAGTGTCTGGTTCACATCCTATAAGTATCCAGTGGTACAAGGATGGTCAAGAAATAACAGCAAGTGAAAAGCACAAATACTCTTTTCATGATAATACTGCATTTCTGGAAATAAATAAGCTGGAAGGCACAGACAGTGGCTCTTACACTTGTGAAGCAACAAATAAAGCAGGAAGCAGCCAATGCAGCGGGTTCTTAACAGTAAAAGGTTTGAGTTCCTTCTTTGTCTTGTGTTAGGTCTCTCATTCATAGTTTTGGATTTCCCTATCTCAGAGTAATCCCCTTTCTTCCTTTTTGCATGTTATAGAACCGCCATATTTTGTGGAAAAACCCCAGTCTCAAGAGGTTGTGCCCAATGCTAGGGTTCAGTTCAAAGCGCTGGTGAAAGGGTCTACTCCTCTGCAGATAAAGTGGTTTAAAGACAGCCAGGAGCTCCTGTCTGGAGCCAGTCGATCTGTCTGGAAGGATGACACTTCTAGTGTTCTGGAGCTCTTCTCAGCTAGGACATCTGATTCTGGGAGCTACACTTGTCAAATAAGCAATGATGTGGGGACTGCAACCTGCAAAGCAACTCTGTTTGTAAAAGGTGTGCAACCCAATCTTCTAATTTTTTTGGTTCTGATTTTTTGTGCAGTTTTGGTGGGAGAGGGAGGAAGCCTTTTAGCCAATTTTTTCTTTAAATTCTGGGGTTTTTTTATTCCTACCTTGAATATTATAAAGTCTCAACTTCTCTGTCCATCTTCTAGAGCCCCCCAGATTTATTCAGATGCCAACTTCTGTAGTAGCTTTGCGTGAAGGACAGTCCACCACTTTTGAGTGCCAGGTAGTAGGCACGCCAGAGATCCACATTACATGGTACCTGGATGGGAATGAAGTGACTGACCAAGCTAAGTACGGCATCTCCTTCGTAGATGGTTTAGCCACTTTGAGAGTCACTCAAGCCAGAGTGGCAGATAGTGGGATTTATGTTTGTGAAGCCCACAATGATGCAGGTAGTGAGAGCTGCAGCATCGAGCTGAAAGTAAAAGGTTGGTTTTGAACATTTTGTCATCTCTGTCACATATCTGGGGTGAGGAAGTAGAAGATACTTCTTCTCCCCTCAAAACTATTCAAGGTTATTATCTACTTTCCCCTCATTCTTCTTTATAGAGCCTCCAACCTTTGTTCGGGAGTTGCGTCCCACTGAGGTAGTGAAAGGCTCAGAGGCCACACTAGAGTGTGAGGTGACTGGTACCCCTCCATTTGAGGTGAAGTGGCTGAAGAACAATAAGGAGATGTTCAGCAGCAAGAAATACGCCATCTCCACCAAAGAATCAGTATTTACTCTTAATGTGACTAACTGTGACGTCTCGGATGTTGGTGAATATCAGTGTATTATATCAAATGAAGGTGGGAGCTGTTCTTGCAGCACAAGACTCAGCTTAAAAGGTCAGTCCTCTAGGGAGCACACCTCAAACATTATATGCCCCAGCTAAAGTGTAGCAAATGGGATTACTTTATATGATCTCTCTCTCTCCTCTTCCCTTTCCACGACTTCTCTTCCAAACAACAAACAAAACTCACACCACAGAACCACCATCCTTCGTCAAGAAGCTGGAGAACGTCACTAGCATTTTGAAGGGTGATGCGTTCTTCCAGTGTGTCGTAGCAGGTGCTCAACCCCTATCTGTGTCATGGATAAAAGATGAGAAAATACTAGAAGATGATGAGCACCACCACATTACCTTCGAGAACAAGGTGGCCACACTGAGGCTTACTAATGTTGACCTCAGCCACAGAGGGAGATACACCTGTCAGGCAAAGAATGAATCTGGCGTGGAGAAGTGTTTTGCTTTGCTTTTTGTACAAGGTGTGTACAAGGCATAACCTTGATGAGTAATTGGAAAGTCAGTTCTCTATCTATGTAGCTAACTGCTGTTATTTTTATACTCTTTATACCTCAGAGCCTGCACAGATCATAGAAAAGGCTAAATCACTTAAAGTCACTGAAAAAGACCCCGTGACTTTGGAGTGTACTGTGGCTGGGACACCAGACCTCCGAATAAGATGGTATAAAGATGGCAAGCAGCTCCTGCCCAGTAGATACTACACAATGAGCTTTGAAAACAATGTGGCCAGTTTCAGGATTGAACCTGTATCAAAGGAGGATAGTGGCACATACAGTTTTAAGGTTGAAAATGACTTCGGAAGTAGCACCTGTGAAGCTGTTCTGACTGTGCTAGGTTTGTATTGCCAGTCCATCAGGGAGGGAATGAAAAAAAATCTCCATGAAAGATAAGCAAGAAGTTAACCAGTGTGTTTTTGCTATTTTTTGTGTTGGGCAGATCAATCAATTCCTCCTGTATTTATCAAAAAGCTATCCAAAAAGGATACCATTCTGGGATCTTCTATCCAAATGGAGTGCAAAGTCTCTGGGTCACTCCCAATTGTTGCAAAATGGTTTAAGGATGGAAAAGAGATAACTGACAGTGCAAAATATAGAAGCCTGTGCCATGAGAACACTATGTCACTGGAGATTGCTAACCTAGAGCTGGCAGACAGTGCAAATTACACATGCAGTGTCTCTAATGTTGCTGGAAATGATTCTTGCAGTGCTGTCCTGACTGTGAAAGGTTTGAAATTCTTTTGCTACTTCTTATCTATGATAAATGCTGGGAAAATACCTTAAATCTTATGCTAACATAACACTCTTATACATCTTAATATTAACACTGAAAACTTGGTCTCCATGCTTGCCTCACTGATTTTTTCATTCTTAGACACTTCTGATGTAACTGTGTCTTTTTCTTAAAAAACTGCAGAGCCACCAAGCTTCTTAGTAAAACCTGGAAGCCAGCAAGCCATACCAGATTCCACAGTGGAATTTAAGGCCACACTGAAAGGAACACCACCCTTTACAGTAAAGTGGTTCAAAGAAGACTTAGAACTTGTATCTGGCCCAACTTGTTTCATTGGGATTGAAGGTTCAACTGGGTTCTTAACCCTCTATTCAGTGGATTCTTCTAGGAGTGGGCACTACACTTGCCATGTTTCAAATGACGTTGGCAGTGACTCTTGCACTACAACGCTGTTGGTAACAGGTGTGCACGCTTTCTTTTTGTGTTGTTATATTTTTGTCTCCTTCTTCTCTTTGTTTTTGCCACGCCCACCTTGGTGATCTTTGTTACACTGCCAAGTGAATTCCCTACCTTGTGTTTGCAACCCACTGTTGTTTGGCTCTTTTCCCACCATTTTCTCTCAAGAATTAGTTCAGACCTTCCTGACTCCACTTTTTTTTTGGTTTTTTAGAACCCCCCAAGTTTGCTAAGAAGCTAGAGGCAACAAAAGTAGTCAAGCAGGGTGACTCAGCCCGGCTTGAGTGCAAAGTAAGTGGATCTCCAGAGATGAAAGTAGTGTGGTTCAGAAATGACCATGAAATTGTTGCCAGTGAAAAATTCCGGACATCATTCATTGACTCTGTGGCTGTGCTTGAAATGAATCATCTCAGTACTGATGAGAGCGGTGACTACATCTGTGAAGCTCACAACCCTGCCGGCAAGGCCAGCTGTAGCACCAAAGTCACAGTGAAAGGTTAGCTGTCCTCTTGTTTTCCAACTGGATCTTATTTTTCCCCTGGTGGCTGTATCCCTTAGAAACACACAGGAAAATGAGATTAATTTATTTCAGGACTGCCCTGTTCTTCATGTCATGTTTGTTTCTTGATGCCCGTTCATCTTCTCTGCCAGTATCTAAACAAGAGAGATGATGTTCTTAATGCAAATGAGTCCTAAGCTAGTTTTCCCCAGTTCTATATTTTTTCATATCCAAGACAGTTCGTAGTGGGAATTGCTATATCAAGAAGCTGAAATATGAAGAGAAAGAACAGACACAAACTGACTAGTGTCCGTTTTACACCCTGTATGGGAGATTACTACCAGCAAAATGAGGCCTGTACCCTCTCTGCCAAAGGTCACCCCTCTGTTACCTTTTCTAAATGGGAGCTAAGGGCTCTTAATGCTCACATTTGTGCAAGCTCATTTCATATTGTGCCCAGAAAAAGAGGGAAGTCTTGCTCATTCTGTAGATATTCTCAGCAGCCAAATTTTCCAGAAGCTGGTATTTGTAGACTTTTTGCCAATGAGAGCTTCAGACTACTTTCTAAATGTTCCTTTCTTCCCTTGTTAGAACCTCCTGTCTTTAGCAGGAAGCCTTCTCCAGTAGACATTGTCAGAGGATCTGAGGTTAGCCTGGAATGTGAGATTTCAGGAACACCTCCGTTTGACGTTGCCTGGTACAAAGACAGGAGACAAATCCGCAGTAGTAAGAAGTACAAGGTTACAGCCAAAAACTACCACACAAGCGTTCGCATTCTTAATGTTGAAGCTGCAGATGTTGGTGAATATCAGTGCAAAGCACAGAACGATGTAGGAAGTGACACTTGTATTTGCACTGTGAAGCTGAAAGGTAAAGTACTGGTACATGTGTCTTCTGCGGCGCTCCCAAGGGTGCTGCATTGCTCTTCCTTGCGGAAGCACTGTCAGTATTTACTATAACTGCTTATTTCTTCTTCAGAACCACCAAAATTCTTGACTAAAATAAACAGCATGACTGTTGTGGTTGGTGAACCAGTAGAGTTACAAGCAAGAGTGGAGGGCTCCCAGCCAATTTCTGTACAGTGGCTTAAAGACAAAGAGGAAATTATCAGAGAAAGTGAGAACACAAAGATCACATTTGTGGAAAATATTGCAACTTTGCAATTTGTGCGCACAGAGACAAGCAGTGCTGGAAAATACACCTGTCAGATCAGAAATGATGCTGGAAGTCGCGAGTGTATGGCTACCTTAACTATTCTAGGTGGGTAAAAAGCACAAATTAATGGAAGTTTCTTTTTAAAGTTAGAAACTTAGCTATTTAGTATCAGCTTATGCCTCTGAGTTCAAAACAAACAAAACAGAGAATCTTTCTCTCCCCAACAAGCAGAAGTCAGGTTCCATATTTCCAGTAGTCCAGCAACAGAGTTGAAAGGAACTGCTTGTATTTCTTTCATGTCTTCTGCTCATGCCTGCTCAGAGAGTGAGATTTAAATATTTTGTATTTTAAATAAAAATACACTTTAAAATTACTTAAAATATTTTAAAATAATTTTATTTAATTTTGGAAAGCATCTGGAATTTGCAGGTTAGAGTAACAAAGGATGGAAAAAACAGCTGTAAGAAACTCCATACTCCAACAAACTGAAATTTCCTTAGTATCAAATGTGTAAACCCCATCTCACAGTGCTATAATACTTACAGCTAATACTGATCAAACCCTGTTTTAACCATATATGTTACCCATCTCTCCTTCCAGAGCCTGCAGTCATTGTAGAGAAAGCAGAGCCAATGAAAGTTACTATAGGAGATGCCTGTACTTTGGAATGCAAAGTAGCAGGCACACCACAGCTTTCCACTGGCTGGTTCAAGGATGGCAAAGAACTGACCAGCAGCCAAAAATACAGAATCACTTTCCTCAGTAATGTATCTACACTTAAAATTTTGGATGCAGAAAAGGAAGATGGTGGATTGTACACTTTTGCTGTGCAAAACGACGTGGGGAAAAGCAGTTGTACGGCATCGGTTGATGTTTTAGGTTGGTTGGGTAGCTTGTCGTCTATCTTTTACAAAAGCTTTTGTTTGGCCATTCTCTGTCCTTTATTCCATTCCTTTACTCATTTTCTCTCTAACCATGGATTTATTATGTTTTCTTATGCAGACCGAATCATTCCTCCTTCTTTCACAAGAAAACTAAAGGAAATCCCTTGTGTTTTGGGTTCCTCAGCACTGCTGGAATGTAAAGTGTCAGGTTCACCTCCTATTTCTGTTGTCTGGTTCCACAATGGACTTAAGCTAGTCAGTGGAGAAAAACATCAAATGTCCTTTTCAGATAACCTATGTATTTTAGAAGTTAATTCACTGAGCCACTCAGATTCTGGCACTTACACCTGCAAAGCTACCAACACAGCTGGCTCAGATGAATGCAGCGCTGTATTGACTGTACAAGGTGGGTATATCATGGTCAGGAAGCTCTCTGAGCTATTCTTTTCTCTTTCTCTCTTGAAATTATCTGCAGTCTTTTGTAAATATTCTTGGGGAAAATTATTGACAGAAAAATAAAGATTTTGCTCTTTATCTTCAGTAGGTGTGTGGAAATACCATAGCTATGCTGAAGCAATTTGTCTTATCTGTCTTTTTCTTTTGTGTATTTAGAGCCACCTTCTTTTGAGAGGACCCCAGAGCCTCTGGATGTATTGCCAGGCACAAGCATCACTTTCACATGTGTTGTCAGAGGAACCCCTCCTTTTAAGGTTAACTGGTTTAGAGGGGCCAATGAACTTTTGCCAGGGGACAAATGCAATATCTACTTGGAGGAGTCTGTTGTGGAGCTTGAGTTATTTGATGTAACTCCTCCCCAAAGCGGAGAGTACACTTGTCTAGTGACTAATGATGCTGGCAGGGTAAATTGTACAACACACCTCACAGTAAAAGGTTTGTAAAGATGACATCTCTCCATTTACCTTAAATTATTGTTTCCTTCTTTTCATTTGGCATGTTGTGCTCAACATTTGTGACTTGCTTTCATTAGAGCCAGCTGTCTTTGTAAAGAAACTGAGTGATCAGTATGTGGAGCCTGGCAAGCCCATCATCCTAGAGGGCACCTACACAGGCAGCCTGCCTATCTCTGTGACATGGAAGAAGAATGGCCACACTATTGCACAGTCTCAGAAGTGTAGCATCACCACCACAGAGAAATCTTGCATCCTAGAAATACTTGACAGCACCAAAGAAGATGCAGGAGAATACACTTGCCATGTTGAAAATGAGGCAGGAAGAGATGTTTGTGAGGCTGTAGTCTCTACCTTAGGTGTGTGGTCCCTTTGCTTCTTTTCCTTGCCTTTTTTTCAAGTGTATGCTTTCCAAAACCTGGCACACAATAAGCCTGTCTAATTGTTTCTCTTTTTTTAGAACCTCCCTACTTTGTTACACACTTGGAACCTCTTGAGGTGTCAGTTGGGTCTTACACAACATTGCAATGCCACGTTGCTGGAACACCAGAAATAACTGTGTCTTGGTACAAAGGTGATACAAAACTCAGGTCTACTCCTGAGTATAAAGTGTTCTTTAAAGACAATGTTGCTACACTTATCTTCAACAAAGTGGCTAGCAGCGACACTGGAGAATATATCTGCAAGGCAGAAAACAGTGTAGGAACTGCATCTACAAAGGCTCTCTTAACAGTTCAAGGTGATGATTTTATATTAGCTTGTTGAAACTCTTTTTGTCTTACAAAACTATAAAAAAGTTGCTTCCTGGGGTGTATTTATCCTTTACTTGCTTTCTTCCAGAACGCAAACAACCACCTTCCTTTGCAAGAAAATTAAAGGACATCGAGCACCCTGCTGGTTTACCCCTAAAACTTATGTGTCGTCTCAACGGCTCAGAGCCCATTACTGTCACTTGGCACAAAGATGGTGTGCTGCTAAAGGATGACCACAATGTGCACATATCCTTTGTAGATAATGTTGCGGTGCTGCAACTGGTGCGAACCGAGATGAATCATACTGGGCAATACTCCTGCACAGCCACCAACTCTGCGGGCACTGCCACCTCAAGTGCTAGGCTCACAGTGGCAGGTGTGTTGGCTTATAAAACTTCTACTTGGATCACAGGCTCCTCCCACTTATTTCATGCATGCAATGGTATCCGTGTGTTGGATTAGCTTTTTTCTGAGGTATGAGTATTACACGGCTTTCTTATGTTTCTAGAACCCAAGCAAGCACCTGTCTTCGACATCAAACCAGAATCTATTGATGTGCCTTTTGGAGAAAGTGCTGATTTTGAGTGCCATGTTACGGGAGCCCAGCCAATACACATAACGTGGTCCAAGGATGGTCGGGAGATTCGAACTGGAGGAAATTTCAATATTACATTCACAGCCAACACAGCTCACCTTCGAGTGCTCAGAGTGGGTAAAGGAGACTCTGGCCAATATACTTGCCAAGCTAGTAACGAAGCTGGGAAAGACTTCTGCTCAGCCCAACTCAGTGTCAAAGGTATTAAGTCACCTTTGTTTGTGCATTTTCTTTTTCTTGGGCAAAGAGACCTCTTTTTCTTTGATCTTTTCTTTGACCATTTCTAGTTTAAAAATATATAGAAATTAGCTTTCCAGACTGCAGACATAAATCATGTAATGACCTTCTCCCATCATACTGTGTAACTGCAGAAGTCTTGTGTGCCTGCAAAATCTCCAAGGAGAAAGGTACCTGTGTGAACCTGTTTGTATGGAGAATTGAACTCACACTGCTTTTTACTTTCATAGTTAAACTATCGTCACTGTGGTAGTCACTCATAGCAATTGCTATATGGAAAATGATTAGTAAATACATCTCTACCTTGCATTTGTTGGCCTGAATAGGTGACTCTTTCAAATTTGCTAATGATTTCAGCTTGAGTTCTGAATCATTGATTTAATCTAGACCATGAATCACCTGATTTCTTCATGCAGAAATATACTTTAAAGATGTGTAAGCAAGAGAAACGATCCCTACCGTGTTTCTGTTGCTCCCAGGGATGAAGGGCTTGTCAAATCTTTCATGTTGGCCTGGGAACTCTGTTACTTGTTACCACCCAAAGGTAACAGCAAAATTTCAATTGGGTGAAGTAACCACTCTTTGTGTATCTTTTACAGCTTCAGCTGTCTGATGCAGCAGGGTCCAAAGCTGGCAGAACATAGTTTTAATTTTTGTCTTTGCCTTCTTTTTTTCTGTAATTCCTTGAGAGGAAGCTCTGGTTGGGGATGCAGCCAACTTCTGTAACGATTTTATTTTTGTGCTGTAGTACTCTTGTGCCTCCCGGAACTCTTGCTCAGCACTGTAGATTTCCCATGGCAAACAGGTAGGTTGTCATTCTCTACATACTTAATCTGTTCTGCAGAACCTCCCAAGTTCATCAAGAAGCCAGAAGCTTTGCGGTTCGTGAAGCAGGGGGACACAGTTCAGCTTGAATGTAAAATCAGTGGCACACCAGAGATCAAAATCGTGTGGTACAAAAACGATCAGGCACTCCAGGCAAGCGACAGGCTGCACATGTCCTTTGTAGACTCCGTGGCAACGCTGACCATCTTGGGTGCCACCGCTGAAGATGCTGGGGATTACATCTGTGAAGCCCACAACTCTGCAGGCACAGCCAGCTGCAGCACTTCAGTCACAGTGAAAGGTTAGCACACGGCTCCACACTCCACCAGAATCCCTGGCTGCCCAACCTGCTCCCAGCTGCACTGCTGCTGCAGCAGCTGGTGCCTGCTGGGCCAGTGTCTCTCCAGCTGCTCTTGCATTTAAGTGCTGAAGTGTTTAGGCAGCAGAGATCAGGCAGGAAATAGTGGTGGGTGTTCAGCTCTGCACAGTCATTCCCTCGTCTCCCCATTTAAGTCAGTTGCAGGATGAACAAGGCAAGCTTTTCAGATCACAACAGAAGCATGGACCAGATGGAACACTAGCCATGGTGAGGAAGCTGTGAATACTTTTCAGCCATCCCTCTGCCTCCTTTTTATACACAGTGATACTGACAGGAATGAAATTTAAGAAGGAAGAGGAGGCTGTGTAGCTGAGCTTCACTGTAGCTTTCATGACTAGAAAGAGCTGTAGGGGGAAAGATGGAATGTAAGATGGAATGTCACTCTAGAGTGCAGGGAGTGTGGCTTTTGGGGAAGGACACAGCACTGATTCCAAACAGGTGCAGAAGTATCACATTTCCTGCCCTTTGGACTCTGAGTGCTGGGATTTTTTAGAGGCGAGGCCACATATTTAAAAGCTAAATATATGTTTATAATATAAGCGTAGGCTCCCTTCCTGAATATGTTGCTTCCTGCTACTATCCAGAAACCCACCCCGAGAAGGAAGCTCACACATTATGATGTGATTCTTTTTTTATAGAACCACCTGTTTTTAGCAAGGTGCCAAGCCCTGTGGACACTCTTAAAGGCTCAGATGTTATCCTTCAGTGCGAGATAGCAGGGACCCCACCCTTTGAGGTGGCTTGGTTCAAGGACCGGAGGCAGGTCAGGAGCAGCAAGAAGTTCAAGGTGACAGCAAAGCACTCCGTTGCCAGTCTTCATATTCTCAATTTGGAATCTCAAGATACTGGAGAATATCAATGCAAGGCTATGAATGAAGTGGGAAGCGACACTTGCACCTGCCCAGTGAAATTCAAAGGTTTGTATGCTAGAGGATCAACATCACTGCCCTTTTTTCTTGATCTCCTGGCTGTCGCTCTTTCAACCAAGCATGTATGATTAACTGTCCTCTGCCTCCTTGTTTTTGCTATCAGAACCTCCACGGTTTGCCAAGAAGCTGAGTGACACGGCAATCTTCATCGGGGAGCCAACAGCCCTGCAAGCAGTAGTGGAAGGATCCCCACCAATTTCTGTTGTCTGGCTCAAGGATAAGGGTGAAGTTATTAGGGAGAGTGAAAATGTTCAAATGTGGTTTATGGACAACATTGCTACTCTTGAGATTGCCAGTGCAGAGGGAACTGATGTTGGAAAGTACATCTGTCAGATCAAAAATGATGCTGGCATGCGGGAGTGCTCTGCCTTTTTACAGGTCCTAGGTGGGTATAGCCTACTCCACTATAGGTACTGTGTCTTACAGCTTGCACAGCTGGCTCTACCAGCCTTTGCCTTCTGCTTGCACCCTGTCCTCACAGGTTTGTGGGTAGATTTCCCTGTGACACACAGACCCCTCCCTTCCTATTTCAGAACCAGCAGTCATCTTAGAGAAGACCGAGCCGATCACAGTAATGGCTGGCAATCCTTTTACCTTGGAGTGCAAAGTAGGAGGAACACCTGAGCTTATCACCAAGTGGTACAAAGACGGCAGAGAGCTAAAGAGTGACCGCAAATACCAAATTACCTTTTTCAACAATATATCCACTTTAAAAGTCTTTTCTGCAGACAGGGGAGACAGGGGTTTGTATACTTTTGAGGTCCACAATGAAGTGGGGGACAGCAGCTGCACTTCTTCAGTTGATGTTTCAGGTCAGCTCTATGTTATTATTGTTCACTCTTGTCTTTAAAGAAAGCTTTTATTATTATCCCCTTTTTCTTTCCCTTGAAAGAAACCTCAACACTTGTCTTCCTGTTCTTCTGCCCTGTCCTACTTAGATCGCCTCGTTCCTCCTTCATTCTCAAGAAAACTAAAGGAGACAAATGGGGTGCTGGGATCTTCTGTGCTGCTGGAGTGCAAAGTGTCTGGCACAGCTCCCATATCTGTGTCTTGGTTTCAAGATGGGAATGAGATTGTTAGTGGAGAAAAATATGAAATCTCATTCTTGGATAATGTTTGTGCTTTGAAGTTGAATGCCCTGGATGTCACTGATACAGGGTCATACACATGTGTGGCAGCCAACGTGGCTGGATCTGATGAATGCAGTGCCTTCTTGACTGTACAAGGTCAGTGGAAGGATACTGCCATGCCTTCAGCAAAATTCATCTTCCCTCTTCTCTTTCTTTTCTCTGGTTTCCCGTGGTTTCTTTTTCATGGTTTGTTTGGTTTGGGGTTTTTTTCCCATGGTTTCTTTTATTTTTTCTTTTTGACTCAAACCTGCTCATTTTCCTCCCCACAGAGACCCTCCTATTGACATCTTTCTCCCTCTTTCACTTCTTTGCATGATTCTTAGAACCACCTTCTTTTGTGAAGACACCTGATCCCCAGGAAGTTTTGCCTGGATCAAATGTGACATTCACCAGCTACATCAAGGGCAGTACTCCCTTCAAAGTGACCTGGTTCCGAGGCATCAGGGAGCTGGTGCCAGACAGCAACTGCTCCATCTCTCTCAATGAGTCTGTGGCACAGCTGCAGCTGTACAATGTGGAGCCAGGCCACAGTGGGGACTATGCCTGTGTGGTCACAAATGATGCTGGCAGTGCCTCATGTACAACACAGCTCTTTGTGAAAGGTGTGTTTGGGTGTGTGCATGAATGCACAGTTATCTTCATTCACTCCCTGCCTGCAGCTCTTCCACATCTGTCCCTCTTACTATTGATTTATACCTCCCCACAGAGCCTGCAGTCTTTGTGAAGAAGTTAAGTGATTTCAGTGTGGAGCAGGGGAAGTCCATTGTGCTGGAAAGCAGCTACATTGGCACCCCTCCCATCTCTGTCACCTGGAAAAGAAATGGGATGCCCATTGCTCAGTCTCAACGCTGCGCTGTTACAACTACTGAAAAATCTGGCATTCTTGAAATCTTCAACAGCACAAAGGACGATGAAGGCGAATATACCTGTGAGGTGGCAAATGAGGCGGGTGGGGATGTTTGCCACAGCCTTGTCTCCATCTTAGGTATTCATCACCTCTGATCCCCCTAATGCACCCCAGTGATGCTTTGCCTCTGCTCACCACGTTCTCTCCTTCCCTAGAACCACCTTATTTTGTCACGCACCTGGACCGTGTGGAGGTGAAGGTTGGCGAGCCCCTGACGTTAAAATGCCAGATTGGTGGTTCACCAGAAATCAAGGTGTCCTGGTACAAAGATGACACCAAGCTCAGATCAACACAGGCTTACAAAATGCACTTCAAGAACAATGTGGCAACACTGGCATTCTCTGCTGTAGAGGATAGCAACATTGGAGAATATATCTGCAAAGCAGAAAATAGCATCGGCTTTGCCACCTCCACAGCTTTGCTTGTTGTAAAAGGTGATGGGCCAAGAGCCACTCTTTTCTGGGGTAGTTTGTAGGAACTCTTTGTTGTCTACAGAAAGGGGGGTTTAATTAATTTAAAAGATAATTAATTCTAGGTTGGCTTCTTACTGATAGAAGTGATTATTATTGTTTTGCAGAACGTCAACTTCCCCCTACATTCACCAGAAAACTTAAAGATATTCAGGAGGTGGTTGGTGCCCCAGTGACATTTGACTGCCGCATAACTGGCTCAGAGCCTATCCAGGTGTCTTGGTACAAGGATGGGGCTCTCTTAAGTGACACTGACAACATGCAATCTGCCTTCTTAAATAATGTTGCAACTTTACAGATCTTAGAAACTAGTATGGATTACTGTGGCCAATATACTTGCTCAGCCCAAAATGCTCTGGGGACTGCCTCTTCCAGTGCCAAACTTCTTCTTACAGGTTTGTAGATCATACTTTAATGAAAATCTTTTGTATGTCTTTGCTCTTTTACTTCTCCACCCTTTTTCCCACTCTACCCATTGTATGGTGGCCAGGGCCAATGGGCATGGGGCGGTGAGGCAGGCTTGGTGGTGAGCTCTGCCATGCTTTCCTCTTTGCAGAACACCTACAACCTCCCTTCTTTGACATCAAGCCAGTATCTATCGATGTGGCGCTAGGGGAAAGCGCAACCTTTAAGTGCCACATGACTGGTTCTGCTCCCATGAGGATTACTTGGACCAGAGACAACAGAGAGATTCGTCCAGGGGCCAACTACAAAATGACACTGGTGGAAAACACGGCCAGCTTGACAGTCCTAAAAGTTGGTAAAGGGGATGCTGGACTCTACACATGTACTGCCAGCAACAGTGTTGGAAAGGATGCGTGCGCAGCTCAGCTGGCTGTACAAGGTATTGCTGTGGGCTCCAGTGTTTATGAGGTTTTCTTTGCAAGGCAGACACCTGGAAAACACATTTTGTCCTGAGTGCAGACATGTGTGCAGCTAACAATTTTTACAAGAGGTTACTCTGAAATGTCTTATTTCATTTAAATGTTATTGTAATACTTAAATACTTACTCATATTTCTTCTGCTTCAGTATAGTACCTGATTTTTCTTATCAAAGGGATTCTACCATTGAAACATTAACTCTCTCTTATTATGTTGGAACTCTGGATGTTGCGCCTTTATGAATGGTTCTGTTGGACAGCAAAATCTGTCTTTCCAGCAGTGACAGTCATTAGGTTTCCCAGGGGAATGAAAGGAAACTGAGAGAAATTCAGTTCACTTATGAGGCTTGGAAGTATTTTTACTGCACGTGCAGCTCCTGCAAATAGCTTTGCTCTTTCACAGACTGAAAACATTGAAAATTGCTCTTCTAAATAGCAAAATTGGGGGATCTGAGAGTCGATTTTATGACAAATATCCATCCCAACCAACACTTCACCTCTCCTTATAGTGTGTGGATCTAAAAGTAAAATCTAAATTTATGAATGGCTCAGACTGTCTTGGTGTAAGTGACACATGTATATTACTGCAATTTCCTCAATGTAGGTGGAAACATATTTATAACTCTTCCTGATATTTCAATCTTACTGACTTTATAGAAGAAGAAATGTAACATATACTGCTTAGATTATGCCTGAGTTAAAAGGTCCCTGTAGCTTTACCCTTTTTTTTTTTTTTTTTTTTTCCTTTGGATGAATTTGGAGTGCAAGAGGGGAGGAAATATTTCAAGAGTAAATCCCTTTATTCTCTAAGACAAATAACACAGGAAACTGAGCTACTAGTAGCAAGATTTTGTATTAATTATTTGTCAAATCTTTCATATATATCAAGTTTTTTCCAGCCATAAGCATTTTTCTTGGTGGAGGTGAAAAGAGTGTAAAAGACTGAATTACCTGGATTCAGTAATAAGTAGGTCTGCTGTATTATGTAGCTTGACTTCCAAAATGCATTGAAAAATTGTAGAAATAAATCAAAACTCTTTGAAAGATCTGAAGCTCCTTTCCACCACAATAATTCTGTTTATTATTAATTATATCATTGCAAATAGCTTTATTTGAACAAAGTAGCCATTCATAAAATGATCCCAGCTGACCTTATTTATTTTTTTTCTCTTCAAAACTTTATTCCTAAAATCCTGAGGAGTTTTTTCAGTATTAACATTTTTTTTTTTTGATCCTGAATTTATGGACACTTTTTTGTGTCAGTGTTTTTTAGAATTTGTACAGTTTCTCCAGGGCTGTAAAATTACTGATGTTGATTGTTTTCAACCAATTTCTATAGAACTTGAAAGGGCAATCTCTTTGGGTGCATTGATTTTGCATGGGTTTAATTTGAGCATATGCTGTCTCACTTCTATGACATACAGTCTTTTGTTTGTAGAATTACGACCTTTCTTTTAATTGACCTTGAAAACCTCACAGCTTTTTTAATAACTTTCTCACTCTAGCATCTAATATTCCCAATCTGTAGTTTTAATAATTGCTTTATGTTCTAGAACTGCTTTACATTCTAAATATATACCTTACTAATGTGTATACCCTCATTTTCTGAAAGGAGTGGAATCAGTGTGACTATTCAGCAACTGTTAGTATGCAGATAGATAATCAACTCTTTCTCAAAGTAAAATCTGATAGCAAATTGCTAAGGTTCCAAGAGTCCTGATGTTAACAAATCATCATATCTATTTTTAGAAACTCAGGAAGTTTTGTTTCTAGCAACACAGGATGTTCTACAACTATCCCAGAGGTTGAAATAATCCAGAATTAATTACATATTCTTCCTACACTTTATAGTCACACAAAGAGGCACTTCATCCTGTTTTGCAGAGAGGTCTGTTTGTTGTGCCCACATCACCTCCTCTTGGTTTTACTAGTTATAGCTTTGATCTGTGAGCATTCAGTCTTGTGATTCTAATAATCTAGATGGTACTTTTGATGAAAAGTATCAAACTTCCACTCCTTTCCCCTCCTTATGGAACAAAATGTAACCATCTGTTTTACTTTTCAATCACAGGACATTTAACACCAATGTCTGTAATACCAGCCATCTCATAATTCTCCTCAGCATGATTATTTCTAAGCTCCTTTGTTTGCTACCTAAGCTCCTTAACTTTTATCCCTTAAGTGCAACTTCATGTTCAGTTTTGCATTAAATGTGTGAGGGGTTATAATGCAGATACATTGACTACATTAATTATTAATCACAGGATATAAAGCAATTGCTATAATACTCAAATGCTTTTAATAACATTTTTTGGCTGAACAGTTGGATTTTTGCATTTGCATCAGGCATTTTGATTACTCATGTATAACAAGAGCTTATTTTGTAAAGAAAACCACTCGTATCAACTAATCTGTAATGAATACGTACAAGGAGAGGTACAGTGGGTCAGTAAACTAAGGAGATACTCCCTGAAATGCATATAGAAAACTTGTTTGCTTCTTAGTCTGGATTTTGGACTGACTTGAAATCATCTAAAAAAATTTCATAGCAATTGCAAAATCAGAATTTTTGCTTAAGTCCCTAAACTTTACAGTTTCAGTTACATATCTCCCTGCTTATTCAAACAATTAGTGCAGTTTAAAGCATCATCTCTCCTTTTTGGCTTTCCAGAACCACCAAGGTTTATTAAGAAACTAGACTCCTCAAAACTTGTGAAACAGCACGATTCCACAACGTATGAATGCAAAATAGGTGGATCTCCAGAAATCAAAGTCACCTGGTACAAAGGTGAAACCAAAATCCATCCCAGTGAAAAATACAGAATGTCCTTTGTGGATTCAGTGGCAGTCATTGAAATGCACAACCTCAGTGTTGAAGACAGTGGTGACTACACTTGTGAAGCTCAGAATCCAGCGGGTAGTGCAAGCACCAGTACTACACTGAGAGTAAAAGGTCAGAATCTCAGCTCTTTCTTTCCCTTTCTAACATTAAGGGTCCCCTTTAGGAAAAGCTCTTCAATCCCACTTTCTTTTGTCAGAGAGGCCAAAACCTGCCTGAGTAGATGGCAAATCTTATACCTGTTTTTGATCTCTGGGGCAGATCTTTCTTATCTATTGTCTTCGCTATTTAGCATCAGAAGAGTTACTTCAATCTTCTGTCTTCTTTAACCTCTTTTGCTTAAATAACACAAATGATAACTCTTTTTTCTTTTTTCCAGCACCCCCTATTTTTACCAAGAAGCCCCATCCAGTAGAAACCTTGAAAGGGTCTGATATTCATCTGGAGTGTGAGCTTCAGGGCACTCCTCCATTCCAGATTTCATGGTATAAAGACAAACGAGAAATTCGGAGCAGCAAGAAGTATAAGGTCATGTCTGAGAACTACATAGCTAGTCTTCACATTCTTAGTGTGGATACTGCAGATGTTGGTGAATATCACTGTAAGGCTGTAAATGATGTGGGAAGTGATTCCTGTATTGGCTCTGTAACACTAAGAGGTTTGTACAAAGATTGGCATCTTCTTGGCATTTCTTTGTTCCTGAAATTCTACTCCTACTTTTCCGCTCCTGGCAGGGTTCTTTACTGTTAAATATCTTCTCTTTAAATAGCACCACCAACCTTTGTGAAGAAGCTGAGTGATCTCACTGTTGTAGTTGGGGAGTCCATTGAACTGCAGGCTGCAGTACAAGGATCACAGCCCATTTCTGTTCTGTGGTTAAAAGACAAAGGGGAAATCATCAGAGAAAGTGATAATCTTTGGATCTCCTACTCAGAAAACATTGCAACTATGCAGATTGGAAATGCAGAACCATCCAATGCTGGGAAATACATTTGTCAGATAAAGAATGATGCTGGAGTTCAGGAATGCTTTGCCATGCTGAAAGTGCTAGGTTGGTAGCATGAGATAAAGAACACAACGTGTTTTAAGATGCTTTGAAATTTAAATTTTAATCATAATAATAGCTATTTTGTTGTTCTAAATTTTTTTCTGACTTGCATTTCATTGCAGAACCTGCAGTCATTTTAGAGAAGCCAGGCCCAGTCAAAGTTACAGCTGGAGACTCTTGTACTCTGGAATGCACAGTAGATGGCACACCAGAGCTTACTGCTAGGTGGTTTAAGGATGGTAATGAACTGTCCACTGACCATAAATATAAAATCAGTTTCTTCAACAAAGTATCTGGGCTTAAGATCCTCAATGCAACACTAGAAGACAGTGGAGAATATACTTTTGAGGTGAAAAACAGTGTTGGTAAAAGCAGCTGCACAGCTTCAGTTCACGTTTCAGGTTAGTTGACTACTTTCTGAGTCACCTCCGATCCCTTAGTTCCTTTACAAAGTCTTCAGATAGTAATGTGGTTGTTGTGATTGGCAATCTAAGACAGCTGTATAATCTTAGGAGTGCTTGGCATGCCACTTTGACAGGCATCAAGGATAGATGCCTACCTAAAATCTGAGGGGCAGGATTTATTGAAAGGACTTGATTTCTTCAGCTTTAATCTATATGTTGTCTTGGACAGTTGGTGCAACATTGTTGCTTATGAAAAAGAATGGAAAAAACAAAAGGTGTTCCTAAAAGATTCTGGATGAAAGTTCCAGCATATCCTTAACTATCCATTGACTATTTTTCTAATACTTAGATGTTTCAGTGTATATTGCCAAAGCAGATGCAGCAAAAGGGCACTAATTTTGTTATGCACAGAGAACTTCCTGCATTTTAAGAACCCTGTGTGGTAATTTCTATTTTTTTTTAAACAAATGCAGATCGTATTATACCTCCTTCTTTCACAAGAAAACTGAAAGAAACTTATGGTCAGCTGGGTTCTTCTGCTGTACTGGAGTGCAAAGTTTATGGGTCACCACCCATCCTGGTTTCCTGGTTTCATGATGGACAAGAGATTACCAGCGGAGAGAAATATCAGGCTACTCTTACAGACAACACCTGTTCTTTGAAAGTGAATGGACTTCAGGAGTCTGATATGGGAACTTATTTGTGCACAGCTACTAATGTAGCTGGGTCTGATGAATGCAGTGCATTTTTGAGTGTTATAGGTCAGTATCAATAAGAAGCCAGAATCAGATGGTCCAAATCTATTTTCAGAAAAATTTAATTTTTTCTTTGTTAATTATTTCTGAGTACTGTGATCTTCAAAAGAAGTTCAACTGTACTTTTTTCTGTCTGTTTTATTTGTGTGCTTAGAACCACCATCTTTTGTGAAGAAACCTGAGCCACTGGATGTTTTATCTGGGGCAAACATAACCTTTACTAGTATCGTAAAAGGTTCCCCTCCATTGGAAGTTAAATGGTTCAGAGGCAGTGTTGAGCTAGTACCAGGACCCAGATGCAATATCACCTTGCAAGATTCAATTGCAGAACTGGAGCTGTTTGATGTGCATCCACTTGAGAGTGGAGACTACACCTGCCAGGTCTCTAATGAGGCAGGGAAAATTTCTTGCACAACACATCTTTTTGTCAAAGGTTTGTCCAGACTACTGCTTCTTATGCTTCTTAAAGATGATCTCTTGGCTTTATTTAACTTGCTTTCTTCCTGTTGTTCATTATAGAACCAGCCAAATTTGTGAAGAAGGTGAATGATTTAAGTGTAGAGAAAGGGAAAAATTTAATCTTGGAATGCACATATATGGGTACTCCACCGATTTCAGTGACATGGAAGAAAAATGGAGTGAAAATAATGCACTCTGAAAAGTGTAGTATCACCACTACAGACACATCTGCCATACTGGAAATCCCTGGCAGCAAACTAGAAGACCAGGGGCAATATTCTTGTCATATTGAAAATGATTCTGGGAAAGATTCTTGTCATGGTACAATCACAATACTAGGTGTGTAAAGCCAGCAGCACTTCAACAAGTGTTATTTGAACTAATGATGGTCGTCATGCAATATCTCTTTATGCTAATGGTGTGTCTTTGTCCTTCAGAACCACCTTACTTCGTTATACCCTTGGAGCCAGTGCAGGTGACTGTTGGGGATTCTGCATCCTTACAGTGCCAGGTTGCTGGAACACCAGAAATGATTGTGTCATGGTACAAAGGCGATACAAAGCTGAGAGGAACTGCTACTGTGAAAATGCACTTTAGGAACCAAATTGCTACTCTGGTTTTCAGCCAGGTAGACAGTAGTGACAGTGGGGAGTACATCTGCAAAGTAGAAAACTCTGTTGGGGAGGCTTCTTCATCATCTTTGCTTACAGTTCAAGGTGAATATTTCAATTTTAAATATAGGGAAATGGCCTATTTTTCTTAAGTATGCTTTGCTATTTCGAAAAACTATTGCCTCTTCGTCGTAAAACACTTTACTGTTTCTTGATGTGTAAGGTACCCTGTGGTACTGTCTTCTACTAACAAAAGTCTACCAGTAAAGCTAATTGAAATACAGCACTTACTGACCACAGCTCTTCTACAAGCCTCTGTATCTTCCGTCCCTATTCAGGCTATTGCTTTGATTGTTTCCAGTATTAACAGTCCTGGGGCTCGTTGGGTCTAAGAGAAAAAAAAAGAGACCTCTCTTCCTGTAACCATATGCACAGGGCTCTTTACAACAAGTTCAAAATAAATGATATGCTAAATATATTTGTAATTGGAAGTTATGAGCAAAAATCCACCATACTCTACAACATATTAGTCAGTGATTATTGGTGAGTACAGCAAGAGGTGCGTGTCTTCTGGAAGACTTCACTGTACAATACTTGTTCTCTTACAGAGCGTAAACTTCCTCCTTCTTTTACACGAAAATTAAGAGACATTCATGAAACTGTTGGCTTACCAATCGTGTTTGATTGTGGCATTGCTGGCTCAGAACCCATCGAAGTATCTTGGTTTAAAGACGGCGTGCGTGTAAAGGAGGACTACAATGTTCACACGTCCTTTGTAGATAATGTAGCAACTCTCCAGATTTTGAAGACAGATAGGAGCCTTATTGGGCAATACACCTGCACAGCTGTCAATGCTATTGGAACTGCTTCTTCTAGTGGCAGGCTTGTTCTTACAGGTTGGTAGGCTGTAAAATATTTAATGGAAATGTCTTAAAACTGAGTTTTGCTTTATATATGGATTTAATACTGTACAAGAGATTCTTATTTCACACAGTTTCAAAATAAATTGAGATTTTTTAAGTGATGGTTTTTTATTTCTTTAACTCTTCAGAAGGGAAGACTCCTCCATTCTTTGACATCCCACTTACACCTGTGGATGGCATTATTGGAGAAAGTGCTGATTTTGAGTGTCACGTTTCTGGAACACAGCCTATTAGAGTCACTTGGGCAAAAGATGACCAAGAAATTAGAACAGGAAAGAACTATCAGATCAGTTATGTAGACAATACAGCCCATTTGACTGTCTTGAGAGTTGACAGGGGAGATTCTGGAAAATATACATGCTATGCTAGCAATGAAGTTGGAAAGGACTCTTGCACAGCTCAACTGGCTGTTAAAGGTACTGAATAGATAATACATTGTGTTTACATTTTTCTTCCTTCAGTTATAAAGGAAGTTGGACTTATTACTGCACGATAACTTTGTGAAAACTTTTGGGATGTAGCCCGAGAGTAATTATCTGGAGATATATATTAATCTTTTAAGGGAATTAGAAGGGGTCACTAACAGCAATGGGAGGAGAAATAAAACATTTTCTTTGGCCTACTTTCTCAATAGGCTCTAACCTATTTCTTTCTTAAGAACTTGACAAAACTCCTGGGGTTATTTAAATGTGTATGGCTTAAAGTGTATGGCTTAAATCAATGTAAGAGAATTTTTTTTAAATGGGAAAACCCAGTGATAATGACTATAAGAGCAAGACTCCTGCTGTTTATCTTAGCATAATTTCACTTTAAAAATATATCCAGTTTAAATGAGAGAAAATATCAATTCCCCAGTGTTTGAATTTTTCTTGAAGCATTGTCTTTAGGATTTTTCATCTCAAGATAGATTCATGGAATTTATGTTCTTTTTACAGAACGAAAAACTCCTCCTACTTTTACTAAGAAACTGTCTGAAGCAGTCGAAGAAACAGAAGGGAATGAACTTAAACTTGAGGGTCGTGTTTCCGGCTCTCAGCCTTTGACTGTTGCTTGGTATAAAAATAATCAGGAAGTCCATTCAAGTGCTCACTGTGAATTATCTTTCAAAAACAATACCTTGCTTTTGCATATAAAGACTGTAGAGCAATCAGATGCTGGTTTATACACCTGTAAAGTGTCCAATGAAGCAGGAAGCGTGTTGAGTACATCTTCTGTTGTTATCAGAGGTTGGTTGAAGTCTTGTTTTTCTTTGCTTCCCACTTAAAAACAACTTCTTTGTTTTATTTAGCTGCGAGTATATAGCTTCTCTCTTATGAGCTGGTTTTACTTACTTAACAGCAGTGATTTGTCCAGAGACGGACATAAACCACAAAGTCAAGAAATTCTTTTATTTTTGTGACTTTTTTTTCAAGGAGAAACTTCTTTTTCACTATTTTCTATGACTGATTTAAAGTAAGCATTAAAATCTCTGTGAAATTTGTTGAATTTTTAATCATTCTCTTTAAGTGGAGTAACAGGGAGTTTGTGCAATGACATCTAAGCTTAGGCAGTGTTGACATTGCATTGTGGTAGTATGACACTTCATCATAATAGTCTTGCAGGAAATTGCAGGTTTATTTCTCTAAAGATTTTATATAGTTTTGCAGCCTAATGGTGCTTTTGTTCACATACTATTTTTTGCGTGTAAAGGTTCTTGCTGAGAGGATAAAGATATTTCTTGCATGTTTATATAGGAAATATGCTGTCATGCTCTCTTGATATTTATTCAATTTTGTAACATTATGATTGACATTCTCAGACTTCTGTTTATCATCCTCCATTCCTTGCCATTGCCTCCTTAGGAATCACATGTATCTCTCTTTCTCTTATATTCTTGGTCATACTTTCCTGAGTATTCACTCAAGCATTTTCATATTCCAGAACCTAAAAAGCCTCCAGTTTTTGACCAGCCTCTTCAGCCTGCAGCAGCAGAGGAAGGTGATACCCTACAGCTTAGCTGTCATGTCCAGGGATCGCAGCCAATCCGGATCCAGTGGCTGAAGGCAGGAAGAGAAATAAGAGCTTCAGACAAATGCAACTTCAGCTTTGCTAATGGAGTAGCTCTTCTAGAACTTGCTGCAGTTACCAAATCAGATTCAGGAGAATATGTATGCAAAGCTTCAAATGCAGCTGGCACTGATACTTGCAAATCTAAAGTGACAGTCAAAGGTACAGTAACATGGTGAAATCAAGGCATATGATAAAAATGTCAGCCAAAACACTATCCCAGTTTTTTTCCTGTGGAACAAAAAAGTCAGTAATCTACTAACAAACAATTATTTACTTTTAGTTTTTTGTAAAATCATAGAATTTGGTAAAACAGAATATTTAACAATAATTTATGTATCAATAGTGACATAAATGCTGAAAGATCAGTGTCAAATTAATAGTACATTCCTACCAAAGAGATTAAGTATTTATTTTCTGAATCTAAACATGAAATTTAAGAAAAATGCAAGATAAATGGGTGAAATTACTTGGACATGCATGTTTTACAGAAAGCATGTGAAAAGTGGTGTTTATTAAAAATACAGAAGGAATTTGAGCATGTGGCCTTAGAGGCTAATTGTTTTAAGACTATAACAGCTCTAAGACATTTTGACCTTTTAGCTGAAAGTAAGTAGTATCTATACATGAGTCCTTCTGTGTAGCTCTTGCTTTACCACTGCATAAAGGACACAAGAGTCCAGCACAAATGCACAAATAGTCTTTTTTACTACATGGTTAAACACTCAGCTAAGGACTAAGTCAAAGAAAAACAGGAGAATTTAACAGACCACTGGTAAAAAAATGCAAGTAACTCTTAGGGCATAATATCCAGAAATAGACTGAAAAGAGAAAACCTCATCAAAGAAACATATCCATTTTAGAAAATGAGGATTTCTATTTGCAAATCTATCTATGGGTTTGCATCCATGGAGAATATAAGTGGCCTGACTGAAATAAATGAACAGCACAGTACGGCCCATTGTGGACAGTTTCATCCAGAAAGTAAACTGCAAGTTGGTTAAAGCAATATGAAAGTATTTTGCATTTTTACCCTTTTACCNNGGAATTAATTTCTTTTTTACAATTCCTTCAGAAGCATCATCACCTATGAACATAAACTATTACATGAAGCCATCTGTTATAACTCTCTGGCTCTGTTTTTTTAGAAAAACCGGCAGCTGCTCCAGCAGCAAAGAAAGCAGAAGTGGAAGGCAAACTTTATTTTGTGTCAGAGCCTCAGAATATCAAAGTCATGGAAAGTAAGAACTCTTTTCAAAACAGTACAATGTCTTCTGTTTGCCTACACTTTGTGTTTGAGATGATGTCCCTCTGTCATAAACAACTGGAAAGATTTAGCTTCCTCATTTGCATCTTTCTGCAGAGACCGTTGCAACATTTATTGCAAAAGTTGGAGGAGATCCGATTCCAAATGTTAAGTGGATGAAGGGAAAATGGAGGCAACTCAACCAGGGAGGCCGCATTATAATCCAGCAGAGAGGAGATGAAGCCAAACTAGAAATAAAGGACACGATAAAAACTGATTCTGGCATGTACAAATGTGTTGCTTTTAACCAACATGGTGAAATTGAGAGGAGTGTAAACCTGCAAGTTGAAGAAAGAAAGAAAGAAGTTGTTGAAGGGGATCTCAGGGCAAAACTAAAAAGGTATATTGAAATTTTTTTATGGATTAATTTGCTATCAACACAGAAGAAAAATGTTTTATTACACATCTCAGAACAAGATATAATTTTTAAAAATTCATTACACAGGAATAACTGTACTAAAAATAAGAGCATCTGACTAGACTAAGCTAAAGGATTCTGCTACACAGAACAGCTCTGAGTTGATTCAATATTTCATTAAACAGCTTTCTGGAAATGAAATGAGGCATAGTTAACTTCTGTTATTGATTTGAATAGCACTCCAACAAAAAGAAAAGAAGAGGAAGAGCAACCTATTGATATCTTGGAACTTCTCAAAAATGTAGATCCCAAAGAATATGAGAAATATGCTCGCATGTATGGAATTACAGATTTCCGTGGCCTCCTGCAAGCCTTTGAGTTACTAAAGCAAACCCAAGCAGAAGAAAGCCATAGATTGGTAAGATACAGTGTGACTGCAGCATTGGTTCTCTAAGGAGTAACATGTTTCCCTTGAACAGACCTGGTGTCCACACTCTGAAGCTCTGAAATTAGGATGTGTGGAGAAATTTCTGGCTCCTCTTTAAATCTTTTACTGGCAGTTCTCATTTTCTTGCATGTGCAAATCCAAGAAGAAAAAATGGGCTTTCTGGCTAAGTAGGTTCTGTCTTCATTGCTTGACTGCAATTTTTAGAATGGGAAGATACGCTGGTTACACTACAGTTACATAAAATTTGATGTAGGAATTAATTCTGTGTTGGATAAACACGACAGCTTGACAATTAGTATCCTTTAATCTTTGAGTATATTCTGCATTTTTATAGGAAATTGAGCTCACAGAGAAAGCTCAAAGGGAAGATCAGGAGTTTGATGAACTTGTAGCTTTTCTTCAGCAACGACTTACACAAACAGAGGTAAAACATTTTTGGACTGATAAGAGAAATACTCAAACCTATAACTATAAACCTATAACTGGGGACTTGAAATTAACTTAAACTAATATTTTCCAGCCTGTTACTCTGATCAGAGACATTGAAAATCAGACGGTTTTAGCAGATGAGGATGCTATCTTTGAATGTGAGATTAAGATTAACTATCCAGAAATTAAACTGTCATGGTACAAGGGAACCCAGAAACTGGACTCCAATGACAAATATGAAATTAGAATTGAAGGTGATCGCCACATACTGAGAATTAGAAACTGCCAGCCTGAAGATCAAGGAAATTTCAGAATAGTGTGTGGACCACATATTGCCAGTGCCAAGCTAACTGTGATTGGTAAGTCTACTTCTGAAGTATATATTTGAATTAGTTTACACTTTATTTATTCCACTCTCTGATCTCTGTTAAAATGTATGTTTTAACATGCTAATAGAACCTGCAGTTGAGCGGCATCTTCATGACACTACTTTCAAGGAAGGAAAAACATGCACACTGACTTGTCAGTTCTCTATCCCAAATGCCAAGTCTCAGTGGTATAGAAATGGGAGACCCATTAAGATAGGAGGGAGATATTCAACACAAGTCTCTGACAAAGTGCACAAACTCATCATCAAGGATGTCAGAACAGAAGACGAGGGACAGTATACCTGCAAGCTTGACAGTCTAGAAACAACAGCAGATCTGGCCATTGAAGGTTTGTAAAGATATAGAATCTCTTTCTTACAATAGTGACAGTTTCTGAAGGTTTCATTAGCAGAACAAATGAAAATAAAAAGAATTTCTGAAAGATAGATTCCAAAACTTGGAAACAAACTAAATAAGAAATTTTACTGTTCTTTCTCTTTGAACAACATGCTACATACTTGTGTAATTTAGTATTCTTCATTAAACCATGATTAATAATGTCCCGTAGCCCACAAGCAATCTGAGTTGTACTAGCGTCTGTTTTCTTTGGGACTCTTATATTTTCCTTGGACTTTTTCTTAATTATTCTCTATCTTTAGTTTCCTTAATGGCGTCTCTTACAGAATATATCTGCACAGCAATCTTGTTATAATTGAACTCTTACGTCTTCTAATCTTCATTCTTATGCATAAAACTTCATAGAAGAGGAAATCCTTTTTTCTTACTCTACTTTTTTAAGATCTATTCCTATTATCTTATTAAAATTTAGCTATTTTGATGACAACAATGAGAAGGATTCAGATACAGTAGATGCCGTGGTGGTGCGTAACAATTGACGTATTTTTTCTTTCTAAAAACAGCGGAACCAATTCAGTTCACCAAGAGCATTCAGAACATCGTTGTGAGTGAACACCAGTCTGCAACCTTCGAGTGTGAGGTGTCTTTTGATGATGCAGTTGTGACATGGTATAAAGGCCCCACTGAACTGAGAGAGAGTCCCAAGTACAGCTTCAGAAGTGAAGGCCGTTGTCATTATATGACTATTCACAATGTCAATGCAGAAGATGAAGGTAAAAATGCATGAAACAGTTGTGCTGGTGCTATTTTTTATCTGTTTGTTTTTTGTTGTTTTTTTTTTTTGGTGTGGTTTTAAATGATAAAAAAATATAAATATAAATATTCTTGGCTGCTGCAGGTGTGTATTCTGTAATTGCTCGTCTTGAACCAAGAGGAGAAGCAAGAAGCACTGCAGAGCTCTATCTTGTAACCAAAGGT
>WBNO01032238.1:0-20618 GCA_013400575.1 Peucedramus taeniatus | reverse complement strand
ACCTGTCTTTCAAACTAAGACAGTTTCTTTGCTCTCTGAATTTCTTTGCTTTGTGGAAGTTGTGTTGAGGGTTTTTTTTCCCCCTCTGCTTCTCAGCTCCTGTGGGATGTCAGTGTTTTAACTTAAGGAAAGTTCTAGCACTTCCTCACACTTGGCTTCAACAACTCTGGTATGAAACATTTTCACTGCAGGGTTTCTCTGAGTTATTATCAAAGTAGAAAAAGAGACACTGTATCATTAAGTTGAAAGTCTGAATAATATATGGTTCCTTAAGACTACCTATTAAGAGCAGAATTTATGCTAGTCAGACAGTTATTTTATAGTAGATGAACAATGATGAATAACCACATTTGCTGTGAAGCTCCTGGTGTAAGGTGTATCCAGCAAAGCAAAAAAACCCCAAAACCTTCAGTAAGATTGGAAGAAGCAGCTATGAGGCTAACAAGACTGGTTAGTTGAAACCGTGCTTGCAGGTACTTGAAGTCTTTCAAGATTTTGCTGAACATAGCCAAAATAAAAGAAATGTCTTTATGTTCAGTTAAATGAAATTAAATAGTGTCTTTGGCCCAGCTGTGTCATGACCATAAGGGAAGTGATCAGTTATACTTGAGGTTTGTTAGACCCCAGTACAACTGCACTGAAGAGTGAGATGCAATTGATTGTATACTAAAAGGCTGTAGTGACAAAGATGCATTCAAAGATGGATTTTTTAAATTGCAGTGTAAATTCTTCCTGAAAAAGGAAGAAAAATCTGACCTCAGTTCCTAAATCACTTGGAAAATTCTTAAAATTCAAACATTCCTGTTCTAACACACTGGAAAATTATAGAAAGTTTTGCTTTCTGAGAGTCATCACATGTCCAGTTGTTTTATTAATTGATGGAAAAAAGTGTTATAGACTGACCATTCATTCAGTGCCATAGGAGCTTTTAAAGCCTTTAGAATTGTTTAAGTTTAGTCAGGAATATAAAGAATTTATAAACTTTTGATGCACTTTCTGTGGATTATACATGCAGTAATTTATTAGTGCCATGGGTGCTTCAAACTTTCCTGCGCAGTTTTTAATTTTTAAAATTATTACTGTTTACTCTTGTCTGGCCGTTTAAAATATTTTGAATTCTCATTTATTTATTCCTTCTGCAGCAACTTAGTCTAGGTATTAAATGGTGTGTTTCAGTAGGATTAGATAAAAGCACACCACAGTCTCTAGTATAAATTTAAAAATTTAGCGTGTCTGCAGCATTCTCACAATGACATCCCATGAGGGGAGAAATAATCTTTCCCATCTAAATTAAGGAGGAATTGAATAGATCCAGTAGTCTCAAGAGTGCAGCCTGTGTGTAGGTGTATGTATAATCCTTTCATTACAATACACGTAAGAAAACTAAATGTAAATTTAAGACATTGATTATTTTACCTTTGGGTTGTATTGGCTATTTTCTACCTTAGTGGTAATCCTCACATGAGAGATTTTTTCTGTCGCTATCTGAGCAGTGCTTGAAATTTGGAAGTTGAATATACTAAATGAAAAATTAAGATGATACATTATTATGCTAACAGTAGAGAAGGATCAGCAGCAGCACAAAACATAGATCACAGCTGGAAAAAGACTTGAGGCTTTGTGGGTATTTTCCATGTTTCATCATGCTAAAAGAAAAAACTTTTTTAGTCTAAGCCTGGTCCCATGTATGTGACATGCCCCAGAGTTGTTGCCTGAGACCTTTGTAAGATTGATCACTATAAGATGAAGTCTGACGCTTCTGACAGCCTGGACTATGACAGAGGCAATTTGAAGACAGCATTTTTACAAATGTTCCATAAATCTTAATGGGTCACGTGCTGCATGAAGGAAAAGAAGGGCTTATTATAAGAAGTAATTTTGACACAATGGTTAACCTTTATTAGGTGCATGTAAGAGTAAATAATGCGATTTAGTGAGAGTCGATGGAAAGTATTTTCTTATCTCTGTGGACACCAGCTTTAAGATTTGTCTGGGGGAGTTAAACTAATAAGTGATATAAAAATAAATGTAAGTGCATCCTCTTCACGGTTTTCAGAGTGTTTGGAATTGAGCAGCATTCTGTTCAAATCAAAACAGTGAATTGTTCAATTTAGTGTTATTTTATTTTGTGCTTTACACATCTGTGACTTGAATTTCACTTGAAATTACTGGAGAATATGGCTCAGTGAAGACATTTAAGATGTCCTTGTTATATATTTCTGGAAAGGTCTGGAGACATTTTAAAACACCAGTAATCCTAAATTCCTGTATTAAGATTAATTCTGTTGTCTACACCTTTTAGACCATCAGAAATTACAGTAGTTGAAAGTAGTGTGTAGAACTGGACTCTTTTCAGAGCTACAAATAAAGTTAAGGCCTTGATACTTGTTACTTTTTTCTTTTTCTGGTAGAAAACATGATTGTTTCTCTATATCGATCTAAAGCATCTGACGTTATCAGTGGATGAATAAAGGGTTGTATGTCAGCTTTTGACAAAAATGTAATGGACAGACATGTTCACACAAGAGCTTAAAGATCCTGTTGTCTATTGTTCCAGATGAACATAGTCCATAACAGATAAAAACCCACAATTGCTTAGTAGAAATAGATCCGTATATTTCTGGAATTTGACACAAAACACCATCAGCTGAACTTCTCTTTTTAAATCCTTTCCAACAGAAATAATTTACAGTTTTTATTTAGAAGGAAATGGGCCATGGCTCTGTTTGTATCTGCAGTCTGCATTACTTTTGTTCCCTTGTAAATGAATGCTGAAAGAGCTTAGCCAAAATGGTAAATGCTGGCCAATACTATTTAGACTAACAGTATAAATTAGAGCTCGAGAGCTCTCAGCATCCACAAGGCATGTAATTAACCACTCAGCAGCCTCCTACCACCACTTACTCAGTTTTTACATACCACTAGTGACAAAGTCAATTGCCATGGCTCTTATATTGGAACATGTGCACAGGAGCCCTTCCTTGTGTGGAGTTGCCCAGGGTGTTGCAGGCACTCTTACTGGGCTAGATGCTGGTAGCCCCTGATGACCAATGAAGAGGAGGCACTGCCACACCACAGGGTGAGCAAACACAGAAGTGTGCAGGGTTTGTCTCAATTTTCAGCCCAAACTGCTGGGACAGGCAATGTAGGTGAGGCATTTTTCCAACAAGCAAAGTGACTACTGGGAGGAAGGAAATGCTTTGATGACAAAGTAAAAGGAGAACAGAATATAGTGGTAGCGGGATAGTGGATTGAATATACTGCAGAGAAAGAGAGAAAAGGAGAAAAGGAGCTCAGAACAGCCACTTACAAAACATAGGGAGACGGACCCAAGGCATAATCCTAGAGACTCTCAGAGTGTCTGCTGCTTTCGTTGGCTGTTTCTGCACCTGTTACTTTGAAATTACCTTTTCTTCCCCAATAGGAAGAGATTCTAGTGTCCCTGAAGTAAAGGAAGGAAAATCCTTCCTCTTTTGGCTTTTTTGCTACTCAGTATTTTTCATACTAAATGTGTTTGTGCTACGAGTTACACTGTGAATAAAACTACGGCAGATGGGTCTCCAAATGAGATGTCAAAAAGTGATGTGATGTGATTTTAATGATGGAAAATAGCAGAACTTGAAAAACAATGTATGATCTTTAATCAATTTATCTCTTATTTTAACTGCCACAGTCTGGAATCCAATAAAACAGCACTGAATAATTTCATGGGCACCAGCCACAGTGATAATTTTATTTTTATTTTCTAACATGTAGCGAACCTCTTAAGTACCTCACACGGCAGTGGAAAATTTTGCAAGAGGACAATAATCATAACGCTTAGGTAACAATCAGAATATATGCCATTATCTGAACTGTTCACATTTTGTAAAAATTCATGATCAACTTCAGAGAAAAAGTTGCAGTTCACACGAGGGAACTGTGAAATGGTTCATCAGAGGGTATGATGTACACCTACCCCTCCCATTGTGAAAGCTCAGTAAAAGATTTATATATAGTTTGACAGGAAAGGGGCAACACATGGACAGAGCACTCTGAGCATTCCGCCAGTGTAGTCTGGCACAAACACAGAACTACTACTAGAGAGGCACCAGACCAAACTAGGAGGACAGGCATTTTATCATCTTTAGATCATTGTTTACCCACTTTCTTTCCTATTTCTGAAAGGCAGATGAGAAGCAAAGGAGATGATGTACTGTCCTGTGGAGGAGTTAGAGGTGGCAGATGCACAGCATATTGTGAACCATTGTCTAGACTGGCTAGAAAGTCAAGGGAAGTAATTTAATTTTTGTCCTGCATAAACCCCTTCTTTGCCTGTTTCATATTAGTCACTGGGTATTTCAAAAGGTAACAGGAATGTCAGATAAGTTAACCTTCATTGCTCAGATGATGTACCAAGTTTCAGGAGCAAAGAATTGGCCTCTTTTCTGCTCCATTAGCTACGCTGGTACAACAGGGACAGTGTAATCATTTACTCAGTTCAGTAGGAAAGATCATCTGTACTCCATTTAGTGCTTTCTCTACTTCATATCTGTAAGCAACAGGAACCTATCATTAGGAATACTTAAACATTATAAATATACTAGACAGGCATGAGACTGTCCAGAGATTAACAATATGGTATCTAGTATTTTTTCCTGGATTCAATTTTTTTTTTTTCCGGACTAAAACTGGCTCCTTGGTAAGCCCATACTATTTTATGTTGCAGAGCATTTAATCATAGTGAAATGTAAATATTTTCTTAATATTGTAAATATTTTTTGTAAATATTTTCTTAATATTGTAAATATTTTCTTATTTCCTATTGTATTAATAAGTTATTGCTGTAATATGTAGAGCTTTAGGTACTTACTGTTGGATCTAATATTTATGTTTAATCATGAAAGGATCGTACAGCTTGTTTGCAACCCTTTTTTCACCCTTCAGTTATACAGCAGCCCCTGTCTAGTCAATCATTAAAATGATTGACTCAAATGTCTATTTGAGATCTTCATGGAAGTCTTCAGATGATGGAATGGAAGATACTGTAAAAAATTTATACTCATATGCAAAATAGATATTTTGTTCAATGCATGAAAAACAGCATGGTGGGAGAGAGGCATAACTGTTTTGTTTTCCTTTTTCTTTTTTTAAGAAGAAAGAATTTTAAAGCTTTCTTGTTTGTAATCCATGCATTCAGCATCATGATGGAACTTTACAGTCTGAGCAGTCTTTTCTATTAGGAACAATGCAGAATGGTGCTCTGCTGTTCACTGCCAGCTCATCCACGGTACCAGGCCTCTTTTTACTGAGTGTGCAGTGCTTTCCTTGATGAGATGTAAAAGAAGCAGGTATCGTGTTACAGTTCCAAAATGTGGAATCCATTATGCTGATTTTCACACGAAGAAGCTATTTTTGAAACTCTAAATTAGTCTGCTTAAAAGACTTTGCAATGTATTCCTGTAGAATTTTCAAGTATTTCCTTCAGTTTCTCATATTCCCACAGGCTACACCCTTCTGAGGCCATTTACATCCCTGTAATATTTTGAATATTCCCCTTTTGAATATTGTTTTCTCTAAAGCTGGAATGTGGTAACACTCTAATTTTTCCTTTTGAATTTTGTATTAATGTTTGTTACTGTTTAGATAACAAGAAGATGTAGTCCATCCTTCTTAGCTCAATGGAATTTACATATTTTAGAGAAAATGCATCTTCTGTGTAAGAAATTTTGCTTCAGTTGCATTAAAAAATAAGTGGGATACGATGTTTCTACTCCAAGAAAATGAAAGCAGTACTGGGTGATACTGGGAAGAATAAAATGAAGGGAGCATGGATGTGTAAGAGGATGCTGAAATAATTTAAAATTCTGAACCTGTACTTGACATTGTAAGAGAAAACAAATCTTTATCATGAAAAGTTTGGTAGTAGGTTCCTAAATAGCATTGTTTAGAAATGTTAACAAATGAACATGACAGAATTGTCTTCAAACCCTGTCTCAGTTTCTTCAGACTGTACTGTGTTTGAAAGGAGAACAAACTCTGCTTTGAGAGAGAGAAGGGTGGGTCAGCCTTCTTGTATTAAAGGAGGATGAGAATTTTGGCAGTGGAAAGGCAGCGTGTAGCAATAGAGCTAGGAGGAAAATCAGGAACATGAGATGGCTTTAGATAACTGATAGCCCAGGATTGTATTTTCCAAGGAATGTCTGTGTTTTAAAGTGCCTGAATGGTTATCTCTGGGAACTAATGACTTCAAGTCTACCTACTTAGTATGCAAACCAGGCTTCTTTTTACCTCTCTCTTATACATTTGGTCCCATGCTAACTGTTCATCTCTTTCTTTCACATAGTTTTAAACTTTAAGATCCTGATAATTATTGTGCTTTTCTTACTTTCCTTGGACACCAAGGAAAGGTTTTAAGGTTTGGGATTTCCTTCCGCTACCGGCTATCAGCCAGAAAAGAATAAACTATCCAGAAGACTGGGTGGGGCCAGACCACTAGCTCTCACCTGCTAAACACTTAAAGCCAATGTTATTTTTCATCTTCGTAGCAGTGTGAATATCTTATTTCTTCCATTGTGCTCTTTTCTATTGATTTTCACCATAGCAGCTTTGCTTGATTTAACTTGTGGCAGTCAGGTGAATTGATATCAAACTGATAACCTGTGTAGCATATGCCATCTATAGAAGCAAAGCATAACTGCTTAATTCTCCACAGAAGATGCCTATGATACTCTTGTATGAAAGAAATTTGAGAGATATGTAAACGTCTTATTTTTTAATGAATGATATTCAGTAATGTAAAACAGTTGTAATTTTGCACTGTACTGTTTTTGCATTAAATTAGTTTTTATGAAATTCTATTATTAAACTCAGCACATCCTTGACAGTATTTCAGTACTGTAGCCTAATTAATACTTGCAGAAGGTGCTTTTATAAAGAAGTATTTAAATGCAAATGCAGTTCTTCAGACAAATGTCCTTTCTTGTGTTTGGACAATGAAACAAAGCAGTGCTTGTTACTGATTCACAGCAAGGCTGTCATTTTGTGCAGTTCAGTCTGCACGACATAAATCTAAAGAACAAAAGCAAATAAGTAATTTCATCATTATGGAAGGGACCAAGCTTAGCACTATAACCTGCGGTGTCTGTAAAGTATAATGGGGTATAGCTGTGTCACATGCAGTATTTAACTCAGTAGAAAACAAGCACTATGATAAGCCTTGTGATGTGAATACATTGACCTATTTTCGCTTCTGTTGCTGTTCACTGCATATTGATTTTTGCTAACTGATCCTGTTTATATTACTGCATCTTAGTATATATTCATATATAGCCTTCATTTTTTTTTTTCCGGACTAATTAAATCAATCAACACAAAAATACACAATCAATTCTTGTGTATTTCAGTAAACTGTAATGCAAATTTTGTGGATGTTATACAGTGCTTCACTTCTGCTTTTAGAGAGTCACTCTGATAATTTAGGTTTCATGCTTATCTCTCCATTAAATATAAACTGTTAATGGAACCTTTTAGGGTTTATAAAATGTATCTGGAGCTTATTCATGCATTACTTTTTCAGGGTGGGCATTTGCTTGAGTGGATTTAGGGAAATAATTTTCACCATGAGGACAGTTAAGCAATGAAGCAGTGTGCTCAGAGAAGCTCTACAGTCTCCATGCTTGTAGATTTTCAAGACCAGAGAGGATAAAGCCCTGATCAACCTGCTTTGGTCTAATAACTGGTCATATATGGTTTCTAGCATTAATCTGTGCAAATTAAAATTCCAAAGACCTTACTTAGAAAAAGCCTGGTCTATTAAATATCTGGCTGTGCTGTATCGATGTCCATTGATTATAATTTCTTGAGACTGGGATAACATTTTAAAGTGGTTGGATAGCCTATGATTACAAAATGACTTAAGTCATTTGGGTGCATAGAGATGAGCAGCAAGTGAGAAATCAAAATGAAGTGATTGCAAAATGCCATTGCTACTTCATCATGTAATAGTTGTGTTCCCACAGTAAAGTAACTCCTGCCCAATAGTGGTAATTTGACTACAGACTATGACAATGATTCACATGTCTAGAGAGGAGAGCCACTGTTCAGCTGAATTACAAACATATAAATTAAAAGCATGGATATCTGTGAGGTATTATTATGGATTATTTGCTGGAGAAGCACAATGTATGGTCATATCATGCTACTCATGATCAAGCTGTATAATTACTACATGCTCTATCTGGTGTCCCACAGCCAGTGGGCTTCATCTCTGCCAGTGTGTATTCCAGCTGCTGTGACATCCCTCAGCCTAGATCTCTCTGTAATAATTTCCATTTGCCATAGGCCAGGAGGATCTTCCCCCCTGGCAATTTCTTGTATCTGTCAAGATATATCATTAGTTGCTATTCCAGAAGTAAAACCAGGAAAACAAGCATTAGATGACTAGAGTCTGCAATTTTAGAAAAGAGCAGAGTGTGACAGATTTATTCTTAAATCCCAGAATTTTTGTTTTGTGAGAATCTGTGTCTCCTAAGTTGTATGAAACACAGGTAAAAAAGATTAAAAACTGTGAGCCATTGTCATGTCAGTACTTTTGACTTGATTCATTTTCTGTCCCAGGGCATTCATGTCAGACTGTATTGAGAAGAAGCATTCTTTCGTTGAGGAAAACAATGCCCATTCTCCTGCCAAACACTGCCTTTGATATGAAAAACACTTTCTTTGTGTTTTCCCTTCTTCCCAGTAACAATGTTTTTCTCCTGACACAGGGTTTTAAAGCATGTTTTTTGTGCATGTTGGAATTCTTTTTTCCCCTTAGCGTGTTTACCTGGGCAGGAAACTTGTTCCTTCTGAGAATACCTCTAAGTCAAATTTAACTAGAATATGTAACGCACATTGTAATAATATATTTCTGTTTCATTTGTATCCAGTCCTATCAGCTGGATTTTTACTCAGTTAGGAAAGGAAACCTGTTACTAAGGGATTCTATTTATTCTTTATACCATAACCCATCTTTTATGTTTCCATCTTCCTGAGGAAATGTAATACAAAATTCTTACTATTCTGTGCTTTCTTAGTCCTTTGTTAATCATATGCTCTCCAGTTTCAATAGCACGAGTGCACAAGTATGGTCCGTAAAAGAGGGGGAAACTTCATCCAAATCTGAGTGAATGATGAAAAATAGTAGGTCTGGACAAGGTTTCAGTTTTGGAAATCTATTTCTCTAAGGTCAGACTTCAGGAAATTCAAAAGTTTATAGAAAGAGATTGCTTATTTCTTCATTCTTTTGGTAGTTTCACTGAGGTTAGAATTTGTGTGTACAGCTTGAGCAGATCAGACTAAGTGCCCCTGTATGGGAGACAGTCTTGGAGAAGACAGGGCAAAAATGCCTTGGGAGGACACCCTTGTTTAAGTTAGGGTGAGAAAGCAGAACAATCTCCCAAGATCCCCTACATCTCTATGCAAAAGAACTCCTGCCTGTCAGCTGTTGTTCACTCCTCAGTTCTAGTATGTTCTGTGTTCTTAGTTTCTCCATTGGTTCTCCCCAAAAGACCATTCCCTCCCTCCTCTACTATTGGTTCCACCTGCATCACTCCACTTCAGTTCCTCCCCTAGACCCTCTCCCCATTGTGCTGCTTGTTCCCTGATCCCTCCTGCCTTCTCCCAGTGAGGCACCCAGGCCCTGCTCCGTCTTGGCCCTTTGCCTCTGGTTCCCTCCAGCAGGGGTTGTGTTCATGTTTGCTCCCAGCTGTTCCTCTTACCTTCTCCCTGCCTGGACCCTCGATCTGCCCTCAATAAACCCTGCTGGATTTACCATGCAAAGAGCCCTCTCGTCTCTTTGGTGAGGCTTCAATTTCACCATCGGGGCTCGGGTGTCTCTGGGCTGGGGGAGTTGCCATCGTAGCCCAAAGTGGAGACGCTTGTGGTGCTGCAGGCCCCCGACAGCACCTGCCCGGGGGAGCTGTCAGTAGCCACCCGCACCCCTGTACTGAAATAGTAACAACTTGTGATATACATGGTGTGAAAATCCTTTCTCTTGCATCCTTTTACAAAGTTGATTTTGCTCTAATATAGTATGCAGGCTTCAAATTCAGAAGTATGCAGTCTGTTACTGTATTTATTGGATATAAACCTGGGAAACTGAATTCTTGAAAATCTTTCTGTAGGCATACATGAGAACTGTAACCCTAGCCTTTCCTTAGACCAGCAGGTTCACTTGCACGAATAAAAAGCTTGGTTTGGTCTCTGAGTTGTGAAAATTTTCACCTTGAAAAACTGTCCTTCATAATGAAACAAAAACTGAATTCTGTTACTAAGTTACGGGATATGTGGGACCATATGGCAATGCACTGAAAGGTCTATGAGAGATTAATGATAATGTAGTTTTCCAAGTCCAGTTTGACCTATCTTCTGTACTAAGTCACTCAAAACCTAGGTATTGTCCTGGTGCGCTAATTAGGATGGGTTAGATTGCATTAACATCACCAGTTGTCACAATTCCTCTTTGTTTTCTCTTCNCCCCCCCCCCCCCCCCCTTCCTTTTAGTCTCGCTTTCTTTTAAAAGCATCAGTTTTGATTCTTCAGTAGAATCTTTTCACTAGTTAAGCTGGATTGGAGGAAAAGATTGAAAGGACATCATCTTCTTTTTGTCACCTGTCATGAAATAGAGGCAAGAGTGTACACACAAACACATACACACACACACACACACACACACACACTCTTACCAAATTCACTAAGCTGAAGCTGTTAAATATTGATTTGATTTCAAAGCCTTTGAGTGACAAAATAAAAGGCTAATGCTTCTACTGAATCTGGTTGACTCTTATCAGTGAACAGAGAGCAACTGTTTTTCATCAAAATAATTTCTAAAGAATCTCTTTAATATTATTCTTAATAGTCAGAAGGAATAATACACTTTCAGAAATCTGGAATGCCATATTATACCTGCTTTGCATACGTATAACCATGTAGTCCTTATAAAACAGATAAGTCATGTGAAGTTATAGATGGATGAGCCCCTTAGGAAATATTTATAAAAGTTAAAACCCAATCTGTGTCCATATGTGTTTACTTAATTTCCAATCAAAGGGCATCTTCAAGGTTTGATCAAATGCTTGCCAGAGAACCACAGAGAAATGAACAAATATTTGTCTTGTAATTGACAGATCCCTCTATCTGTAAGTCTGTCATTTTTAGTTTTCTATTCATGCACCTAAACTCATATTCACTTTATTCAGGTACTTATGTTTGGGAGCAAAACATGTTTCGAAGATTTCTTGAAATAGAAATTTTTTAAGAGAATCAGCAAAGTTGAAAAGCATTCCTAAGTTTGAGAGGAATGTCCGTAGAATTTATTGTTTGAGCTCACTGTTCAAGTAATTTTATTCAGTTCCAGTGCTTGTTTTACAAATATTCTGAAAGCCAGTGTTTGAGACTCTCAGGGGAAAGACAAGCTATTTATTTAATTTGTCAGGTCTGGCATAAATCATAACCCTGTTGCACTTGATGTTGTACAAACAGAGTTAATAAATGATCCTTGCCCCAGGTACTTAGGAATTAAGTCTAAGACATAAGATGGTGTGTAGGTATGATAAATAGAAGAGTAAAGAAACCCAATAAACAGTGCCAGTTAGGAAGACAGATTACTTCCTGGCATGTCAGCATCAAGGGTTTGGTAGACTTCCCACAAAAGCCAGGTTTTTATAAAGGATTTAAAGGTCAGGGAGAGGGGAGTATCTTTACAGTATTTATAGGGGAATTCTTGCAATCATGAGAGAGAATATGGAAGAAAAGCTGGAGTTGGCTTGTTTGGAAGATAAACAGACAAATTAGCTTGTTATACAATCTTAGGGCATAACATTTTACTTCTGACTGAGGGTGAGATGCAGCTTGCTTTGTTAGGATTTTCCTCTAGATTTAGGACATAAGTAGGAAAAACGTTAGTAGGTGGAGGTGTTAAGTATGATTGGAATTGCTAAGGGAGATTCCAAAGACTGTTACTGTTATTCCTTCCTTATTTGACTGACAACCCTGAAAGCTCAGTGTTAAAACACTCTGGATTTCTCTTCAAATATTTCACTTCAAATTGCATGAGCAAAGTATGGTCTCTTGTGAGTTTCCTAGTTCTGATATCAAGATGAGTTTGGATAATTACTTTAATGCGTAAGCAGAGGTACATACATACATATATATATATACATATATATATATTTAAATGTGTATGTATATCTATATCTTAAGAAGAATATACATAAAGAGAAGATGCTGAGTATCCCATAACAATGTAATAAATGACTTCCTCATACCAATAATAAAAAGCAAACTGGCAGATCATCTAAAAATACAGAAGTAAAAATAATTTTAGTAGATCATTTAGAGGAAATTATCCATTGAGAAGTCTGGTAGGCTGCCAGTGCCTCAGCCTTCATACCCAAATGCATTGGAAGAACAGAGAGGCAATTAATGAAAGGATTTTTTTTTAAGATAAATTTTTTTAATGTTTCTACAGCAACTATATTTATTTAAGAATGGCATTTATTCCAAGCAGAAATTTGAATATATGGGTAGTTCATGCAAGCCCTCACATTTGTACTGTAGAATGAACAAAAGAAAAAAAAAATTAGCCACGTTTATTTACCAAGGAACCAAAAGCAGCAAAAGCTTTTAGCTCTGAGAAAATAATATTATGAAAGCTATATAAGGCAACAGGATTAAAAGAACTAACTGAAATCATCCTGATTCAGCAAAGCTGGCTGAAGTACTTACATGCTCCATGTCAAGCAATCTTTCTATCACAATGTGATCAGACTGAGCTAAATGTGCATAATCCTTCAGCAGCTTGCAATCACCATAACCTATGAGGAAGAACAAAAATGCTGAGGAGTGTCTGTGGAAAAGGGAAGAAGTTACAGTGTACTATTGCATCAGTATACAGTGATCTGTGACAGTTCAACAGGTCAGAAAAGGTAGATTATCTCAAGGAAGAGTACAGCAAAAAAATTCTTGATTAAAATTGCAAACATCACATGACACTGCTCTGAAGAGGTGTTATGGGTGTATCTGAGTACTGTTGGTTTCTGTTACTTAACATAGGTCAGGTGTAATTGTTATTTTCAGTGGCAGTACCAATGTCATTCGTTATAAACATGAATGAACACATGATGGAAACTACAGTTTGTCTCATCCTATGGAAGAGGAAGATTTTCTTCTGATAGTTGAGTAGGGCTTCCTTGATAGTCCAGTCTGGGTGGGCTTTTTGTATGCATGCTGGTCTTTCTGGTTTTGTTTCTTTGGTTTTAGTTTTTTTAAAAATTTATTTATTTATTTTCTTTCTATTGAAACAAACTGGACAAGCTGTACTAATTATTTGTTCAATACTGTGGTTCTGTGATAAAACATGCAGTGTAATAATCAGACCACATTTTTTTCTGTAATTGTAAGTGGCAGATGTCTGAGACTCATGGTCGTTTTAGCCTGACATTTGCAACTATTGCAGCAGTATTGATGGAAGAAGATTAAGGAGCTCTCAGATGCCAAACCTCATTATTTCAACTTTATGTAGAGCTGTCAAGTCCTAATAATTCTACAGGGATTTAGCCTTTACAGCATAAAAAAGGCATGCAAAAGGTTTTCATAACAATCTTAAAACTATTATGGACCATCAAAATGTAAATGATCATGGTTTAATGAATAGCTAATGACTATCTTTTATAACTTTGACTGAGTAATTTTAAAATTATGCCCTATTTTCTAAGTGGCATAGTGGTCAACAGTAATATCCCTTAAATAAGTCTTAAAACTTATTTTCCTGGTATCTTAGAATTGTGATTCATGAGAGTGCATAGTCTAGTCCAACGAAAATATATCCAATGTGCAATAAAATGGATTGGATGGTTTTTCTTTTCATCTGACATCTTCATGTCAACAATCTGCAGTCTGGTCTTTCAAGTCTTTTCAAAGGGAGATAATTCATAAAGAGCTTCTGTGCTTTATTTTTAAGACACTTTCATGAAAAATGAGTCATACCCAGTATGTTACTGAACTCTTTTGTAGTTTTGTAGGATACTGTAAAATGAAATGATTCCATGGAGAATTGATTTTAGTCTATACCTTCTTCTTTTGGAGATTCTGAATATCTACCTGTAAAATGCTATTTTTTAAATCTTAATGTGCTCAGGAAGCACTTAACTCAGGCTTAAAATCTCAGATGAAAGAAACATATTAGACCTAGCTATTTCTCTTTAATGACTTTTTTTCTGAAATCCTCTGCAAGGGCAGATACTGGATTGTGCCTTGAAGATGACCCTTCATATCTGCTGGCAGACCTCTTAACACAAAGACTTTTTCATACTGAAGATTCTATTCCTTTAGTAGTCTGAAGTTTCACAAGTCTACATGAAACTTAGCACATTGGCCAGCACAGTTATTTCATCTTTATGGATGAAAGAAGCTGATGTTTTTAGAGATAATGAATGGGCACTGAAAATGTATCCAGAGACAGAGTAGGCTCTTAAGGAATGCCAGTGAGTTCCACTCAGCTATATTTATTTGTTTAAACTTAGGTTGACTGTATTCCATTTTTCTAATTGGATTCAGAGTTGTTGCTTTGATTCCACATTTGTAACAATAAATTATATCATTCTAACAGAGGAAGTGAAAAATAAGGCAGGTGCAGAGCAAGAGGCTGCAATATTTCTGTTTGACTGAAGTGGACCAAGGTTTAACTGCTAGGATAATCTGTTTGTTCAGGAATAGCAACAATCCAATAGGATTTCCAATCTGCTTAGAGCTCTTTGGAGAAAAAATGCCCATAAAATGTAAGCAGACTTTCGTTCACTTTCTCAAAGTTGTTTTTGGTTTTCAGCCACAGCTGGTAACAATTTCATAGTCTGATAAAGATGCTGAAATAAAATTTGCATTTATATCCATTGATTTGCTGAAACATATTCATACTCCTGACAGTCTATCCATGATGTCTTTGGCTGTCTCAGGATGGAAGATGTTGCCTTTTCATGACCAGGCTCTGGTTGTCCTTTCCTCGTTGCAATTAGGCATGGACTTGAGACCCCTGTAAGAGCCCTTTTGAACTCCACCTTCTGCACTGATCCTTTCCAAGGATTATCCAAACCTTTCAAGGCAGGGTGCTGAAATATAGCCCATGAGTTTCAACACTAGTTTGGTTTTGAATGAAACTGTTGCTCTTAGTGATAAAGTAGATGCCCACTTTGTGAGCAGCAGACCTCCACAGGAGATAATAAATTCATGGAATATTTTGAGTTGGAAGAGATTCCTAAGGATCATCAAATCCAACTCCCTACTACCTCAAAATGAACCATATGACTTAGAGTATCATTGAGATGCTCTTTAGTTTCTGACAGACTTGGGGCTGTGACCACTGCCTGAGGGAGTCTGTTTCACTGACCCATCACCCTCTTGGTGGCAATTTTTATTAGAATATATAAAAATAATGTTATTAAAGAAAATGCTTATTTTTTCAGTATAGTCAAATGCCTGAGACTGGCGGATAATAACACTTCTAACCTATCACTTTTGGATTTTGAGAAAAATGTAGAGACAGAAGTTCAACCTCACTCAAAACATAGGTCTGTTTCTTCTTCAGAATGCCGCAGGATTGTGAGTAAAGCATTATATCAGTAAATGTGAAAGAATCCTTTGTGAGATACAAGACTCAAAAAGAGAAATAAAAATAGCAGAAACAAGCAGAAATGGATTTATAAGTAAGGCAAAACTGAAAAAAACTAAAAAGCCCTTTGCCCAAATTCTGAGCCCTGTTCATTTTCTTATTCTGATTTACATTATGTAATTCCAGTGAAAATTGATCTACAAGAGAATAAAAGAACACAAGGTATATGGAGGTACAGACAGCAAAATGGTAAGAGGACAATTTTGTGCAATTGAAAATGAAAAATAAATCTCTTTTTCTACCTAACAGTGATAGCACTCTAGGAAATTATGTGGCTTTAGGGAAACTGTTCTTTGGCCATAAGAGTTAGAACTCTGCCAAAGTCACAGAAGTGCAATGGGCATGCTTGAGGGAGGGAGGTATGTAGCATCACTGACATTGAAGTGCATATGAAGTTTTGACCTGGTAAAGGTGTTAATCAGATCCAGGGCTGCAGTACTTGCTTATTGCATGGGTTTTTTTCTAATTTTTGGTAACAATCAGTTTTTTATCTGTTAGTCATCAGGACATGATAGCATTTGGTGTATTCCTCCTTGACAGCTCAGAGACCATCAAGAATTTGGCTGTTGGTTTGACTTTTGTGTTTGCTGTGAATGATTACTGTGTATCTTTCACTCAGTCTTTTTTCCCACTTCAATTTGTAGTTAGCTAGTTTGCCGGGAGCCCAGTAATTTGTTGCTATGACTGTTGGATGCTATCCCATGCTTGTGTCTTTAATGAGATCAATAGTTTGTTTTGAGCTTCTGCATCTGGTAAGATAATAAGGATGACATCTCTGTTAGTCACAGCCCTGCCTGCAGTGAAGGGCACCCTGAGTTTTGGGCTTAAAATAGATTTTTCTTCTATAGTCTGTGTGCTCGAGCCTACAATAATTACTGAACAAAATGTTCTTAGACATTTGCCTGAATAGCATTAATCAATGGTGCTGTTTATGAAGGAGAAATCTATCTGAGACATAAAGAGGCTGTGCATATAAGCTGGCATTTACTTTCCTGTAATTCCAAAATCTAGACCTGACATTCTGTTTCCATTGTGATTTAATCAATAGCTACGCTTTGATCAGACAGCGAAAAGTCTGTTTGTGCTTCTTACCTACAAAACAACAGATAGGGAGGGTGACTTCCTTTTGTCCTGAAACAATAGACCATGAGCTCTTCATCACAGCAATAGCCATACTGGGGTGGTTTGAAGGAAAACTCACAGCCTTCATATGTGCAAGAAGAAACTGACAGAAACAGGGAGAATCTTCACATAGTGAGTGACATGAAGAGGTAGGGTTTGTTTATCCAGAGAATAGGGATCGTCTAGGTTTATTAAAATGGGATTTGTCTCTCTTTTGTAGGAATTCTCCAAGACTAATTTAACCTCTTGTTCTGCAAGTTGTTCTCTCCAGGAATCCTCCTTGTAACAGGTAGAGACTTTAACCAGGTAGGTTCTATGGAGATTCATGTCTGAGCCACTTCCTTTGAAAGATGCACATTAAGAATGTATCTTTTGGGGCCAGCTGTTGCAGCGACTACTAGTCACAGTGGGAACTGGCAGAATATTTCCTTGGAAATACTGTAAATTGGTCTTAAATGCTATAGAAGATGTAGTATCTGGTGTCTGGCAGTTCTCCATAGATCAGCAAGTCATGATGTCCCATGGTCATGTGAACAGGGCAGATGAGTAAGTAGAGCGCAGTCGCACAAATGTTGCTTTGGAGCGACAGGTTGGGGCTGGCAGCTGATCTGAAAGAACTGCCACGGGCACACTTTCAGTCAGCTGCAAATGCTATTAGCATTAGCTGAGTGCTGCAACTTGTCCAGGCGTGTAAGCCATTACTTAACAAAATATTGTTTCTGATATGCAAGTTATTAAAGAAAGACAAGGGAGTAGCTATATCTTAGCCATAGGGTACAATTAGCTTTTTGGGAAATGGCAGAGTTTGGAGGAAACAGCAGTGCTATCTCTGAAACATGTTATTCATTGTATTTCTTCCATAGGGAGTCCAGTTCTTTGATAAAACACAATTAGGACAGCATGAAAAGTATTCATAACGTTGGGCAAGAATGAAAAAAGAAGAAACATAACATTTCCAGACCTTTCCTCCTCACATGATGACCATGGAGGCCCATGTGGGTTTGAAGAAAGGAAGAAGGCTTCATGATTTCTTCTGTTAGGTGAAAGAAATCATCAAAGCCTCATGGCTGTGTTGAATAAATTGCTGCCAGTGACTTACAAAGGCATCAAAGTTAGTAGATTGCCCTAGACCTTACACATTTGATTTTTTATTTCCGCTTAAAAATCAAAGCAAAAATAATTGCATAAAGATCAACAAGGGTGAGAATGTGTGATTAATTTTAGAATCTGTAGAACCTGGATCTCCAAGTGGATTTACAGTGGATTTTCTTAAAAAAAGACAGAAGGAGCAGTTGTCTTTTATATACCACTAATTTATGAAGAATCTTGCACCACAGACATGAATTGTGAAGAATTACACAAATAAGTATTTCAAGAAATCCATTATTAATATTTAAAATAAAGTATGTAGCTTTAAAATACTTTAGAAGATGTTGGTCTAATTTTGAAAATGTGTATTCAGAGTTGTTTTGGTTTGCTACTGCTGAGGTAAGATAAGTAGCCTGTAAACAGTTATTGTTATAGAAAGCCAAATCAGTGTCCTATTGACAGGAATTGACAATTTCATTGCCTCATTTTAAAGAATGCAATCTTGTCTAGTAACTTGAAAAGCCAATTATTTGAAAGTGAGTTTTTAATGTGGAAAATTACCTTCATCTTTCAGTATCTTTCTGAATTGGGGTCTAATGATGGAAAAATGATTTCTCATCTCAAGGTGCAATTTCAGTGTCAGATACTGTTGACTTCTAGATGTCAGATACTTATGATTTCTGCCTCTATGTGCCATTTTCGCTAACATTACTGTTAGCACACCTAAGATGTGCACAGGGTCTAGGCCATGAGTGTTCACTAGGTTTTGTATCTGGATCACATTCAGAGAGAGAGACAGACACATCTGTGAATCTGGCCATGTTTTGCTGCTGAATGCTTTGTGGAAATGTTAGCAGGATTAGAGTTCTGAGCTAGTGGAGAAGCCTATAAATGAAAACCATGCTATTTCATGGTGCAGAGTTATGACACAAAATGAATAAGTTCAAGTTCATCCTTTCTAAAGTAAAAAAAAAAAAATTTAAAAAATCAAGGGAAATTGTGTGATTTCTGTTATGTTTTGGGTGCAAAATTGAAGCTGTTATGGTATGCAAGAATAAAAAAGTAGCTTCTTGCTCAATAGTGCTATTTTTTATTACATTTGTATTGACTTAAAATGTGAAAATTATCAGGATAAGCCCTACTTCTCATTTGATATTTAATTTAGCATCCTAAAAACTTATGAGAAGCCTTTAGGATCCAAACCCAGCTTTCACAAATCAGACTTCTTTAGTCCATGTTGAATGCATCCATCAAACAGGCAGCCTGAAACTGACATGATTTGGAAGAAATAGATCTTCTCAGGATGAAGGGTATGACTATGACAAGCTTTTAATTGACAGGACATTTTTTTCTTAAAGGGCTGCTTTACCTACAACTTTTTTACCTACATAGAACTCTGCAGGATTCTATTTCCTGTAACAGAAAGAGTTTCACCATATAAAAAAAGCAAATTAAAATAGAAGCACATTTTTGAAGAAAAGGGTTGTGGTAAGTAAAGCCCTCATGATATTTATTGAAAATAATATAAAATTTTAAAAAATGATGTTGTTCTTAATATATGTAGTAAGTGCCTGTGTTCAGTAGTATCAGTTTGATCAGTCTCATTCCCTTTCCTGTATTTGCATGTTGCCTGGCTCTGTTCCTTTGGGAATTCTCAGGACAGGAACCTTCACTCCAAGAGTGGAAATCAGTAATATGGGATCAGAAGATTAGTACCATTAAATTGTCGCTACCCATGTTAAAGCTACACAGAAATAGCAAATACCTCAAATCTTGCTTCTTGCTCCAAATATTAAATGTAAAGGTAAACAAGACCTTTAGATTGTAGATTCTCCTTGGCCTGATTCATGATTTCTAGCTTTGATACTTCAGGTGTTAAAGTGGGAATATGCAGAGCTGTGGGATTTAATACCATCAGTGCACCTTCAAATCAGAGAGACAGATTTTTCATGCCAGGCATTTTGCTGGGTGATGGGCTGCTGAATAAGATCTTGCTTTCCAAGAATTTTAAAGATTTATGGGCAGTCTTCATGAACACTCTCCTTTCTCCATTGTTCTCTTAACTTCTGCACCAAAATTGATACATATAATTTCAGTCTGTGTATATAATTACTTCAATACCAGTTAGGGATGCATCCAAGAAAGAAAGCATCTGTACAGTTTTCAGATCTGAGCAACTTGTGCTTGTTTTTCATTCCTAACCCAAAATCTTGTAGGGCTTGAAGAGGAAGTTAAGTGTGATAAGTACTGAAGTAAATCTGCAGTTAGAGAGAACCTGTTAAGTCTCTGCACAGACTATAATCACTTAATTCTAAAGAATGGTGACACCATAGAATGTTGAAGTTTCTCAGTGTTTCCTTATTTATTTGGGCAAGAAGACATAGGGGATATATAAAAAATATCTTTTTCTTATTCCATAAATTTTTCCTAAGAGCAGTTTCAAAGATATTTCCCTTAAAAAAGTAGAGGTAAATCTCTACAAATATTAGTGCTCTGAAAGACACATCTTTACAGATGAATACCTTACATTAAACAATATAATTAATATGTCAATATATGAAGTTCTTGTAATTCTATAAAAATATTAATATTTTAAAGTGAAATTTGGCAGCTTCTCTAGTGTTTCCATAGAAACCAATGGGATGCCAGAGGAAGAAACAATTGTAGTTTTGCATTGCTATGTATTTCCAAGCTACATATATTTGTATATATACATATATAT
>WBNO01032233.1:10074-33283 GCA_013400575.1 Peucedramus taeniatus | reverse complement strand
GAAAGCAGTGGCATAAGTAATAAGGAACAGAAAAAGAAGTATTAAGAAATGGAACAGTAGGTGTTCAATAAATGGGGAGAAATAAAGGAAAACCAGATGATAGTCTCAACAGTTCAACAACAATTCAATGCTGTTGCTTCATTCAATTTATCCTGTTGGGACTGGAAATATTTATGGTGCTTAAGAACAAAGTAATAATAGAAACCTTAAATGAAAAAGAAATTCAAAAGGAAAGTAAAGGCAAATATACAGAGAGACACAAATACTTTTTCCTCTGCCAAGAGCATCAAAGCATACACTCAAAAATAAGGTGTACAAATTCAGGTCACCAGAAACCAATGTCTGCCACACTGTTGTTTTCCCTAGGAATACTGGTTTCCCTAGAAATACTGGTCTTCTTTTCAGCAGACAGATTTTATTTGGAAATTATGCTTTTTTAGGTCCAGGCACCTTGTGTCAAGTAGTGAAAAGGACTGACATAGGTATTTCAATCCCTAAGGAACTGCACACATCCCTGCTTCATGCAGTATCTAAGTGTTTGAAACTTAACAGACTCCTGCACTCAACAGCTCTTTCTGTCATGGAATAAAGAATAATTTCCTGTGAAACCACAGAATGCTAAATAGGATAAATTTTCCTTTTGCTAGTGGTTATCAATGCAAATGGCCCTAAAAAACTGAGTTAATAGGGATCTCAGTAATATTACAATAATTATATGTCTACAGGTAAAGTTCTACTGGCATTGCATGAGATGAGTGTTCACAAGAACAGAACATATTGGTATTATAGCTTGTTGAATATCTTTCAGTAGTTTTCACCAGAAGAACAGTAACAGTAAAAGTTGGCTTCACTGCAGATAATGAGTTCAAGCTCACTAAACTAATAAGTTTTAATCTATACCCTCCTAATTTTCTATTCACATGCAAATTTAATCTCTTCAAAATTTTTCAAACAGAAAAAATATCTATGCCACTTTCTTCCTATGCTTCCAATGTTACACACATGTTGCAGTATCCAGGATACTTAAAGCCCAGCAAAGAAGCATGAGGTTTAAAATGGCCTCCCTGCTTCCTTAGATCAGAGGCTCCATTAAAGTAGGAAATTACTTTTATTACTAAGCCAGCCTGCAATGCACACAACATGATTATTCCTCTCTCACTGTATTGAATTCACCTAAATCCATTTACACTACAGATCTGAAGAAGCTTTCAGTAGTGTCCTACTGAATTATCTACTCTCATTGCATGCGAGTCTGACCTGTAAGAAGGCTTCTTTTTAAATTACTTAAATATATGCTATTCTAAGAAACAAACTAACAAAAACAAACAAAAAAAAAAAAAACTGGAAACAGCAAATAGTTGACCAGCTATCTATACTCAGTCACTGTTAGTAATTTGTAGCAAACTCTGTATATTCTGCCAACATCTTGTTGAATACTACTTTAGGCTGACACTGCAGCCTTACATCCTGCACTCTCCATACTTGATTTTCTGTCCTGTAGAGGAAAAAGTGTATGCATCTAAAATCCAGTTTTACAGTCTCAGGGGATACTCTTCTGAAGAAACCTCTGGGAACAGAGGCAACTTTTCCACTGCTTTAAATTTTCTCTTCCTCATATGGATGTGTAGTTATAACCTCAGACCAGAGGATGGACAGAAATACATCAAATAATGACGTTCAAGACTTAATGGCTCAGACCTCTACCAGACTCTAACTATGACCTTTGTCAAGCAAATTTTCTTTGTCATTTTTCCTTAAGCAGAGGTAAGCCTGGAATGACAGCAGCTGCCCACCTGCAGAAGTGGTCCTGCTAGAAGAAGCAGAGGAAGCTCTAATCACTGGCAGCTGTTTGAAGGCCACTGTCCTGAAGGTTGGCCACTACTGGTGAGAGGTCACCCAGACCTCCTTTCTAAGTGTCACATGATACACTCCTTAAGATTTTTTTTCTTATCCCAGTTTTTATGTGTGAGGGTTTTTACCAGAAGTTTTTGACATATGAAGAAAAGGGCAATTGAAAGCAGTAACTTTTATTGACAAAGGCTGGGGGGATTTGCTTCTAAGTATAACAAGGAAATTAATTTTTTTATTATCTAAAAAAAAGAGTTTATAAAAGATCAGACCAATTGTTGGACTTTACCATCATCAGAGTTAGACAATGTTGGGGACTATGACTTCATAGTAAAAGGAAGCATTTCCACTAGCAAAAATAGATTTAAGGTCTATGGACACTGAATTTTTTGACTGAGTTAAATTGGAAAGTCAAACTGAATCTCAGAAGATCTGTGATGCTATTCACCATTTTAAAAGAATGATCAAAACAGAGGCAGGATAATGGCAGTGTACGGAGTCCTGGTAGCCAGAAGTCAGACTGTAACCAAAAACCTCAATTTGTTTAATGAACTATCAATTTTGTTGCCTGTTTCTTCAGGAACACTACACTCCAATATTGAAAAACAGGATGTTCTTTCAGACTTCATGCACTGAGCAGCCTCTTTTGTCAAGGCTCTCCATCTCAAACTTGTCAGAGATGTGATAAATGACCGAAATACTACACTTCCCAAATTCTACACCTATACCCATGGGTATTCCTTCACACACAAACATTAAACAGGAGGCTTCAGAAAACAGAAAATCATTCCTTCAGAAGAGTGTAAACCAGAGCAGGTCTGCTTCAAACTCAATCACAGTTTCACCACTATCTTCAGCTAAGATGTATAGCCAAACACCAGGTTTTCAAACCCTTAAAGAGTGGATTATAAACTATTTCTTAAAGGGCTGAAGTTTAGGTTTTGGACAAAAGTCAACCTTACAAACAGGGTTTTTCTTAAGCAGTTAGCTAAATCTCTGATTTTTACAAATATAGTTGGATTACCCAGTTTACAAGAGAAAATAAGAGTTTCCCTCATAGACAGGTAAAAAAATGTTAGTTTAAATTTGGAATTATTAAGAATTTATCTTCTGCTCTTCAGAAAAAGAATAATTCCAAGGTTTCAAAATAATTGCAGTGGGATAAGGCATTTTCAAAATATTCAAGAGAAAGTTGAAAGGTGACTTTTTCATGTGAGATTTCTGACAATAAATGGATGTTTTAAGTTAGCAGAAAAAAAAAACATGTGATAATGCCCCAGACCTGATAGCCAAAAGTAGGCAAATTCATAACAAAACCCAAGCAAGTATTCTAAAGTGTGTAATTAATCACGGTACTGCTGCAATTAACACCTCAGATAAACAGCATCCTCTGGCATACATCACAGCCAGAAAGCAAATCCTCAAATAACCCCTATCTTTAATTAGTCTGGGAGTAGTAAAACAACAGAAACTACTGTAGTTCGACAGGCTATGGAAGTTACTGACACAAGGAGAAGAGGCCTGAGTGCTTCTCACTCCTTCAGAGTGACTTGTAGGCCTCTAATTCCTGGCACAAATTCAAAATAATTACATTTCTATTCAAAATTAATAACAAATATAAGTTCTTTATTAAAGTCCAGGAATCTTACATATAAAATGAAAACATAGCAGCAAACTTGTATTCATCTGCAAGAGGCAAACCATGACCGAATGACACATTTTAAACAGAAAACTGCCACTTTTCAGAGTATTTGGAACTGACATGCAGCAAATAAAATGTCCATTTCAGTGAGTCTTCATAAAGTTTGCCTACTAAACTAAACCAGAAAAATTACTGTAAGTTCCCATTCTAAGTTGTTTCTTACACAGTTGAAAATTATAATAATAGATTATATAATTTTTTTTAGATTGTGTTGGCTATCCAACTGCTTCTCCATCTTTGTGAGAATGTAGAACTACTAATAAAGGGATCTAGCAAAAAAGTTCCCACAAATGTTGATTTTTAAAAAAAAAAATAAGCAATTTTAAAATAATAAATCATACTTCCTGAAACACATCAACAGAACATCCTGGATTACAGAATTCAACTTCTCATTTTCATTATCTAATCTATGCCATCCAAGCCAGTTTGAGTTTCCTTTTTTTAAAGAGAACTCATTGCTCTTTACTGACATTTTTGAAGGGATTTCATCACCTGATTACTAGCTATTTCAAAAAATTAAAAATTGCCTATTCACACCTGACTTTATGTATCTTCACCTTTCCAATACTATGGTTAATTTTGATCAAAATATCTATAATATAAATAATCATAGAAAATAAATATCTTACTCTAAAAAGTTAAGAATAACTTAACTCTATTAATTTAAGAAAGACCATTGCACATTCTCTATTTAATTTATATTGCTAAATGATATTTTATTTGATACAATGTACATAATACTTATATAATGTGATCTTGAGATTGTCAGCAATGTTAATTCTAAACGATAACTCATTGTAAAGTGTATTTAAAAATCAAGTTTATTGACTCTTGAGACTCTCCAATCATCTGAAGTCCTTACTGTAACCCATCATTTCTTACCAGCATCTAAATTTACCTCATTTACCCATACACTTGATTTTACACTGACATTCATTACTTCATCATTATTAAGTGTACTGTAACCTATAATGATACCGGAGGAAAAAAAACTTAAATGTTGTTGACCAAACTGATGAGAAACTTTGGTGACAAAATAGCAATTAGTTTTCCTTCAACAGAGGTCTTAATGGGTCAACTAGATAACAGCAAGCACATAAAGATATTTTTAAAAATTAATACTTCTATTCAGTCATATTCTTATCAATGACAACACAAATGCACATTAATCCTTCTTATGAGTCACTTATAAGGTCAGTACTAGCAGATGTCATAGGAAAATCTATGCTTCCACTTTATATGCATAATTTAGGCCTCTTTGCATTCATGTGAAGCACACTTCATTTTTTCCATTGCTATCTTGAGACTGAAAACTGCTGTGTTTAGAAGATAAAATTAATCTTGTGTTGTCTACACTCAGACTCAAAGCTAAGGTAAGCTTTTCAAAATCATAGATTACAATGACAAAAATTATTAACCCTTCCTCCTTCTCCTAAAAAGGATCACCTACACTTGTATACATTCTTAAATTTTACTGACAAAAGCAAAAACATGGTAACATGATAAATTGCTGTCTGGGCTTGATCTACAAAAAGTTAAACAATATGAGGATGCAATAATATTTCTGTCCCACTAATGAATTGCAATGGATTAATGTGATATTATTTGTAGCAGAATTGATGATTAACTTATTGGCTGTTCCTTGTGCCTGCCACTGTAACTTAGCATTCATTAATAACTATTTAAATTAGAGAGAAGCTGAACACAAGTACAGTCTATACAGTTGAAAAGACTTCTCAACTCTTATATCAAACCTTATTACAGAGTTGGTCAGCCTGAATTTTAAGGGAATGATTGCCTTCCATTCCATAGGGCAGCAAAGTTCTGGTTGCCTGCTGTAACAGTATCTAACATACAAGAATGTTTCCTGTCTTGTTTCTAGTCCTCTAAAATAGTTTGGACTCATTAACAGTAACAATGATTATATATAAAGACATACTTTGTGTAATATGCAATAGACCAAAAGTATCATCTTACCTTTATACTTAATCCAAATCCTCCTACAGTCTGTCTTCTAATTGTTACTGTTCTTTCCTGGAAAAAATAAATCAAGTTGTGCTAGATTTAATGTCTTCTGCAGAATAACTATATTCATACTTCAATAAGTTTTTCCACACTGATTTTTGTTGTTTTAATGAAGTTCTGAGTTCCTGAACTGAAAATTCTATGAAACCTATGCTCCACAGGAAAAAGACCTTGAAGAAGAGATCCGGTTTCAAAAAAAAAAACAAAAAAAAACCCAAAAATAATTTGTTCAATTCACACCATCCTAGCAAGTACTGCAATGCATAAAAACCAGAACTTTGGAGTTGGACAATTATGGTACAACACACACATTTCAGAGGTTAAGGCCTTGGCTAGTCCTAAATTGGTCTCACCTGCAGACTGATCACTACATGTTGAAGTACATAAACTGCACTCCTGCAGTGCATTTCCCAATTCAGTTTCATCGGAAAGGAAAACAACTTGTGCATGCCAAGACCACTCATTGGTGTCAACCCAAGGCCCAACAAGTGCACACATGGATGAATTCATTTCTTTTTTAAAAGAAAAACAAAACAAAAACCAAAACCACCAGAAACTAATACAAAAACAGTCACTGTTGATCTCAGAGCAATGGTTTAAAATCATAACCCATAACCTACAACTATTAAATGCAGCACATCTTTTTCCTTTTATTGCTTATCTAGAAATTCATGCCATAAAAACTGTAGGCTACTATCTGTCTCAGATATTAACATTTACAAAAAATACTTATTTTGTTTTTTTTTCCTATTCTGTCTGTTGACTTTATAACTACAGATAATTTTGAATTAGTACATTTAGGTAGTGGTAAAATAATGTATTAATAGATATACCACATGTCCAGATTCAAATATGTCAATTTTAAAGATTCTGAATGTCCTGTACATGTGGTCCAGATTTTATACTCATTTAATTACCTATATATCTATTGCATGGCATAAGTCTGCATGTATGTTACATTTAACTATATTTATTTCAGCACAATCAGCATAGATTGTCAGTGTCAGTCAGATTTGATTAGATCATCAGGAATGTGGCAGTGACAGAAAGGATAAAATACATAGATGTATTTTTTTCTTCTTTCATTTACAGAAAGGAAAATAAAGGAGCTGCCACATAAAAGTTTTGCAAAACAGTTATTGCAGAAATTTGGTGAAAATCAAGTCGCTTTGTTTCTTTTTTCACATTTGTGACAAATATGAACTGTGTAACTGTGGAAAGAGCAAGTGCAAGCTCATCCAGTGTTTTGAACTGAAAGACAAAATGGATTGCCTAAAATAAGACTACCATTTATTCATGTTGGCTAATGCTTGCAAAACATAAAATGCTTGCAAATATTTATTCTAAGAAAAAGGTATATTTTGCTGTTAAATAGCCAAACATTTCAATTTTTATTTTTAACATAAACCTCTAAAAAGGAACTTTCATAATGCAGTTCCCACATATTGGGTTCAGGCCACAGACTGTACTTGAAAAACCTTTTGTCAGTCACAGTATTAAATGCAGGTAATGGGGCTGACAATATATTCAGGATAAACCAATATAGGCCACAGTCTGATGTGCAGTCTAAGCTGAGTTTACATAAACGAACAGAAAACACTCAGCTGTGGCTCCACTGGGAGCTGTATTTTTCCTGTTAACTTCATCTTGTTCCCACCTCCAGCTTGTGTTGAACACGGAGCTAATAACAGGAACTTGACTTGTACACTCTAGTCAATATATTCTGGTATTTTTTGTTATACATGCTCAAATCAAATAGAGCACACTTGTGCTAAGGTGACATTGAAAAATGGCAACCTTTCACTCAAGTGGCTTGAACTGGCTAGTGTTACATCAACCATGAATGGAATAAAGGACAACACACTTATGGATTAAATTTCAAAGTAATATTCTCAGTGAAAAACATGTAACTTCATAAAATTTGTAGTTCATGATATGTCAGTAGTCACTGTAAATACTGTCATCTGAACACATTCTAACCTGAAGCCACATTTTTAAAAAACCTAATAGAACACTGTACTGCAGAATATTTCTGTCCTTGTTGTCTTTATTAGCCCAACACACGCCTAAGTACCCATAAAAAAGTACCCATAAAAAAGAGTCAATAAAATATACTTTTTGGTTTTCACTCAAGCAAAGGCAGACTCAAGATAGTCCTGAAAACACCTGATCCAGCCTCTTCTGTGAGTTTGCCAGTGCTGTCTGACAGAAAACTAGAAACATTTCACATTGGAGTTCAGCATTACTTCTTTATGTGAAAAAAAAAGGCATGCTAGCTTAGAAGATTTCTAAACAGGCAAAACTGTATAGAACTAAGGAAGGAAATCAGAAAAAATTCAAGACACTTTTTCAGCACAACAAAATTTATCAGAAGGTTTTGTCTAGTATTTTTTCCAGTTTTCTGGAAGTTTCCAATTTTCTATCTCCACTGAAATTTGATACTAAATATTTTGGGACCAGATAGTTACTGAACTGAATTTCACTTCAAAAACATACTGCAAAGCAGATTCACTTGAGTGATGTGTTATGTGCAGTGAAGGCATTGTATTGTATTTAATCTAGGCTAAGTCAACACACCTCTCAATCTTACAATAAAGAAATAATACTTTGCTTAATTGCAGAATTACATTTTCTTTACATCAAGTTACCTAACAATACCAAGCATGCAAATTACCTTCAAAAGTACAAATCAGAAGTACATACAAATTGTATATTTCTTTAGTAAGCCATCAATAATCCCCTAGTCTGCAATTTAAAACCTCCTATAAACCTTATAGTGAAACCGCTTTTCCAGAACAGATAGAAGCATCAGACATTTCATACACCTGAATTTTGGACTGGGATCAAGCCCCAGCTTTAATCAGCCATTGGCCAAGGCAAGTTTGTTTTTGTAATTGATAAAGAAAAACAAACACATTCAATTCTGGCGGGTCAAAAGAGGTGTCCAAATTAGGTATTAATCAACTTTATCGAGTATAGAGGCAGGATGTCAAATTTAGCTTGAGAAAGATTAATCCCTCCCTTTTGACTTACATAGTAACTTGAGTAAATATTTTGTAGATAGATACTTGCTTTGAAATGTTTTGGCAGAAAACTCCTTTGTCCAAGTAAGTTTTACTTTTTGATCTGCACAAGATTTATTTTAAGTAACCCCCAAAAACCCCAAACCAAGCTTAACTTTCAGTGCCATTTTCAACCCAGGTGATTGGGATATACCTTGTCTGCAAAGCACTATATTTTAATGTAAAGTATTTTTATTATAAGGATTAATGCACAAAAGAAATTTAACCAGCAATCTGAAGCAAATTATTTTGTTCTGAGGCCTTTAATTAGCATTTCAAATGAACAATAACAATAATAAAATGCTTTTTTCTGGTCTAACAGCTTTAAGTTCTTAAAATGATTTACAACTATTCATTAATAAAACACAGCAAGAGCTCTGGAAAGCAAAAAAAATTGTACAAATGAAGAAGTGCTCTAAGTATCTTGATTGACTATGTGTGTTGTTTAGGTTAAAAATACGGACGTTCTATTGATTCTCTATTAATATTTTTATGCTTTCCCCTCTTTTTGCACCACATGATAGTCTATGATTGAATTTGCAGTGGTTTTGCAAATTACAAAAACAACTTAATCTCCAAGTTTACAAAATAAAACTTGGTTCAGATGAAAAGATACTTAGTTCACTATCAAGACTGCACAAAGTGTTCTGTGAGCTTGTAGTTCCATTTTCACATTTGTTATCTGCATTATACCAAACAGAAGGAATGTTAGAGCTCCTAGGACCCTTAAAAGCAAGATTCAGAGTAGTGTTCTTGCTGTTTCCTGGAACAGAACAAAAGTAGTTATAATTTTATTGAAAAACACAAAGCTGCTGCCATGCTGTCAGCATTTAATTCCATGTGTCTCAGAAAACTGACTGGAAAGGACAGCAAAGAGTTGTGCCAAAAAAAAATCTTCCTCGGAGCTATGCACTGAAACAGAAACAAGGTTTTTGAGGCTTTCATTAAAGAGCTACTAAAATTTCCTCTTTAAAATTCATATGAACTTCTGGGGAACATAAATGTCATTTTAAGTGAGATCAGAAGTGAAGAATGACCATGCGAGCACAGAGCAACAGTAAATAGTGAGGAAAGAAAAACACAGAATCCTAGGTAATCATTAACTATTTATATTTAGTCAAGAGTTAATTTTAAGTTACATCTTGGAGCACAGAAAATATTCAAGTATTTCATACTGACTGGTATGTAATGCAAAAGAAAGTTTATAACTACTTAACTTATTCTTAAAATATATATTGTCAGCAATCTTATCAAACTATCTTGCATAATATAAAGCAGTCATCTAATGGGATCTAATAACCTAATAATGTGTCTCTATGAAAGAAGTCAAATACATGTTGAACAAAAGGATGAAGAAACTTCAAAATTCTTCACAAAACTGAATTAACAGCATGTGAAACTTAAATATACCATTTCTCAACCTTTTTCCCAGTGTGTGGTTATTCATCTGGTGAGCCTGGATATTGATCTTACAAGAGTAAAGGTATAAAGAATTAGTTTGCCTAGGTAAAGACAGAAAACAAGACCTCTCTTTTCAGAGAATTAGAAGAGAGACCAAGGTATTTTACACATGGAAGAACATGATAAAAAAGATGAAAGGTTTGCAGCACAAAACAGGAGGTGGGGAAAAAATGAATAGATACGGAGAGGAATCTGCAACAGCACAGTGACATGGAAAGATGTAGGAGGAAAAAAAGGAGGAAAATATTAGAACATAAATTTTAAAATATAATAGTATAAAGATAAAATCAATACATTGGCAGCAACTTCAAAGATCAACCAGTTAAAATTTGATACCCTAATATATTCAAGGCTTTCATATAGTTTATCAGCTATTAGTAATCCTACTACATTTTGAAATAAGAAAATAGAGTGAGTATTTTTTAAATTTTATTTAATTATTACATACATTTTCAAGGTTTTAAATCCTCTTTTTGGTGACACTTCGCTCTTTCTTAGTGACATTTCTTTGGATTAATTTACCTGGGCAAGCTTTTTACTCATTCTGAGTGTAAAGGACACAGGACACAGGTCAGTCACATTTCCAATTTGAATTAATAGTGTTAACAAGGTTTGCCAGCAGACTTGCTCATCTGCTAACAACTTCCATCGTGTGGCATTTGAAGCTTGTCTCATTATTTCAGTTCCTCATACAACTGGAGAAGGCTGGTAGTGAGGGAGGGCTGCACCATGCCTGGTCAACTGGAAATCCCCCTTGCTCTGCATCTGTGCTGAAGACTGAGGGTGGCAAACACAGCAGTGTCAAGCAGGCTGCTAAGAGTGGCTACAATAAAACAAAGCTCTCAACCCTTCATTTGTGCTTACTTCAAAATGTTTCCAGTCCTGCAGCCTATGCTTGAAAACTGAAACATACACCTAAATATCTACTTATAAAATTTCTACTCACACAATTGATTCACTTCAAAAGTACTATGTTTCTTAGTATAAAGGAGAAACAAACCTATAAACCCATGGTCAGGATCTGAACTCCCACTAGGTTTCATAAGGAACACTGTAATTCCAGCTACTGCCTTACATCATACACTGCCATTGATCAATGTTTTTGGTTCTCTGAGTTTTTTCTGAGTTGCAGTATTTTTCTTTCTTGTGAAGGAAAAGCCTTCTTCCAATGAGGAAAAGTCTTTTTTTTTCTTTCAAATTTGGCATTATAAATGGCATTTTTAACCTCAGCTGATTGCTATGCTTTTACTTTTAAGTAGCTGCAGAAAAATAAGCTGCCTTAGGCTTTCCCTAAATAATCATATTTACATCTGTCAGGTTGTCACTTTAAAGCTGTCCAGATTGGCAGGGAAAAAAAGTTACCCCCATCTGATAGATACTTGACGACTTCAGTGAAAAAATGGATTCACTCCACTGAATAGCTGACAGATACCAGAAAGATAAAAAACCCCAAAGATTCTTACTGGTAGCTTTGTGAAGGTAATAAGAATGGAAAGTGCTTGAAAGGTGCTTGAAAGACCTATCTGTGAACACATTTGCAATTCTTTACCAGATAGGGAGTTCCATTTTGGCATTGCTTATAATATTCAATCGCACATCAAAATCAAAATTATAAATTGAGACAATAGAAAAATAAGTTAAAACTATTATATACCATTTTAAGCTTTTATTTTTTTTCTTCTACTTCTATTCATTAAAACTGCTAATGTTAATTGAATCTTTTTTACCAACACTAAAATATATCCCAAGAAAATTCATAATTTTCAAAAGATTATAATGCAATGTAACAGATACAAAATTAATTCTCAGGGAGTCTTAAAAAAAGTAAATACTCAAGCAAGGAAAATGTAATAACTTCATATTACGTCCCAGGTATCTCATCATTAAGTGATGTGTTCTGAATTTAAATTTATACTTAAAAATTAATAATAACTTTATTATTGAAATTTAAAAATGAAGAAAAAATTCTATTGTGTAAAGTTTTTAATTTAAAAGACTTTTTATACAAAATTTAAAAAAAATTAGAAAATCTCTAGCAACTAATTATTTAATACTTTACGGGCTTTGTATATATTTATGAATCTTTCAGCACTTGATTTCACAATAGCATACAGACAACCCTAAAAGTGAAACACCTTTTTTTTTTATGCTTACAGTAAATTTAGCAATATCAGAAAACAGACCTGGCTGCAGTGCAACACTTTGAGACAGTGTTACATCCTGGCCTTAGTAAAGGTGTTTATTGATAGTTTTTTTCTTTATCGCAAAACCAATTACAGTCCATAGGCTACATTTAGATACAATTGTATCAATCCCAGTTAAACACTTGGACAAATGCCATGCTACTCTGAGAGCTGTTGCTCTATCAATTCACAAAAAACCCCACAATCATTCACTTTTTATTGGGTTATGACTGACCTTCACACAAATTTCCCCCAAAGAACCTTAATTAAAAAATCAAACCACTAGAAGAACTTCTTAATGTGTAATTAATGAATGCATATACTACACAGCAGCATATAAATAAATTACTTGAAAGAGATGTGACTCATCTGTATGTTATCATCAGGTGAGTTAGCAGTATTTTGTAAAATCTATGACCCTTTCAAAGAATATTGAAGACAATTTTGTAAAAATGTAAACTATCCTGGTAGCTAACAACTTGCCAGCTGCTTGCAGTTTATTTTGATTCTTTTAGGAAAAAAGAGTAGCTGATTCAGATCATTCATTCTGTCAGATGGTTCATTGTCATATCCTTAATTTATGGATCTCACATGCACATATACTCTATGTGTAGAAAAAATTCTGAGTACAATAATTAAACAAAATTTATTAAAGAAAAGTCCCAGAAATCCACAGCTTCCTAAACAGATAAACTGCTTATCTTGATATGGCACAATAATCCTTTTCCTTGCATTTCAGATATTCATGAAAGGTGATAGAAACTGTGAGGATTAACTCTAAAGTGAAAATATTGATTCTGGAATGGCAAATATTAAAACCTTTCCTAGGAGCAAATCTACTTCAGTTATGCCATACCTTAGGCTATCTCCTCTCCCATCATAATTTTCACCAAGTTCAGCATTAGGCTGTCCTGGTTAGTCCAGGCTATTTACATGTATGTCTAAAAGGAGTGGGAGTTGCCGCACTGCACATTGTCATATGGAACACCATTCAGCAAACTTTTGTGAGCATAATTTCAAGAATATATAAAGATATTCTACAATTCTGCTATCAATAGTGATGAGGCTTCTACACGGTTTAATTCTACTCTTTTCAGGACATTTTGTAACTGCTCTTGGAGAAAAGGTGTACCTAACCTAAGGGACAGCAGTCTTATCCTCCAACACAAGCTACTGAGGCATAGACTTCCCATAACATAAAACACCTCTACAGGCAAGGATTTAATGTGGATTATTAACAACAGTGCCTCCTTCACTTCGTGTTTCACAATATGTTCTCATCCCATTTTTGGTCATTTGCACTGGAGCTCAAATCTACATTGGATTAGTAGCATAATGCTGAACCCGCTACACTTCTTTCTCTTGGAAAGCAAGAATTTCTTATTGAAAACAAAAATAAATATATTTAATATTTACTGATGCAACTGATGCTCAAATTTAGATGTCTATGATCATCTGAATGATGGTTGATGCTGTATGGAATTGCTATAGATACAATTGCTGCAGGACCCTCACTAATGCCTATCATTTTTTTCAGGCCACTAAAGAAACAGATGGTTTCTTTTTTTAGTGTATAACACCATTTATTTTGCTTATAATTATTTATGCATTTTATTTTCTTACCTCAAACTGTACACAACAAAAAAAGAAACAATGTTTCTTTGCACCTCTTTAGTTTTGGAAACTAGAACTGTCTAATACCAAAAGGAAGTGTTCCAAATTAAGAACTAGGTCCTTATCCTGTACCATCACATTAAACAGCACTTCATTCCTAAGGAGCCATTGATTTTATTTAGATTATTCCACAGGATGCAGATCTGGATGCTGCTGGAACGTTAAGTGCCTGTTTAAAGTCTGTCCTACACAGAGGAGCATGCAAATTGATTCAGACTCAACAAACAGAAGAGACACTGTTCTGAACTAGAAGCACAGTAATAGCCTTTCGTTCCATGCTAGCGCAGCAGCGATAAAGCAAAGCCTTATAATAATCAAATTATTTAAAGATTATTTATTTAAATGGATTAAAAATTACTTTTACTGTAGCTACTTGTCTGTAAAATTTAACAATACTATTGTTCCTCAGTTACAAATTTTATTTTTATGCTTAAAGAGTTTATTCTCTGAGGCATTCAGTGTCAGCTGCTAATGAAACCCCTTGCTCTGTAGAATTCAGGTAAAAGAAAGATAAATGCAGTCAGTTATCTAGAATGACAGAAAGAACAGAACAAAATCAACCAAAGAAAATAAAACATAGGAAAAATAAACAAACAAACAAATTAAACCTAATAAATCAGGAATAACACTGAGGAAAAACAGAAAATAAAAAAAAAAAAAAGGAAGCCTGTGGGACTTGTGTGATTACAGTATACAATCAAGGTACATGATTCCAGATTTCAAATTCAAATTACCTGTGACAAAAGGACAGTTAACTGTCTGTGAAACGCCAATCATCCTTAGTTGGAATGAACCTACTGCTAAAAAACCTAGTCTTAATCCCAAAGGAAATCAGAATAAAGTGCTCAAAAGTCACTACTCTAACAATGACACTTCCAGGAAAAAGAAACTCTGCATCCAACACACTAATATCAATCAGTTAATGAGTTGTGCATTAATATGCAAATAACATGGGGGAGTTTAACTGGGGAAGCAAATAATCCATTATTTTCTACAGACCCTTTGCAAAACTAAGGAGAGAAATACTGTAAGAGAAAGTCTTGCCGTGAAAAGGGAAAAAAATTAATATGCACTTCAGGAAGACATTTAAATAACAAGTTCAGCAGGATATTACAGATATTACAGCAGAATAATGAAAGTCGTATTTCTGAGTGATAAAATCTTTTAATAAATAAAGTCAGAATGGTGTTGGTGGAATAATGATGCCACAGTGTATGCTGCTAATTGAACAACTACAGCTTGAGCTTGAAGTCCTAACTTCTTTCTATCCTGGCTGCTGGATGTCCTGTCTATTGAGGGGAGTCTGATAGGTAAAAGGAGCATCTATATCCCACATAAAGGATACAGACATGTACTAGCAAACTGCATTTGTTCAGCATGAAACTGTCAGAAGCTAATGTCTGATTTGTCATGCAAATAAACCGAGACTCTAAGGAGATGGTAGGAAATGTGTTCCTCTTGTTTCAGAGACAAGCACAGAAAAATTCACCTTGAGATATTCATAATCATGAGAAGGATAATTTGATACATTTTCTCATTAATCTTTCACACTCTTTGCACTGCTAACATTCTACAATTTATTTTTCATTTGTGCTTTCTGTCTTTTTATTGTGCTTATATTTAGAGATGCAAGTATGTGGCAAGAGCAGCAATTAAATAATAAAACAGTCATAATAGCATTAACAAAACATTTGTATGAACAGATATCACACTACTATGCCTCACAAGATTTAACACGAAATTTTATGATTATTTTACTTAGCTCAAAGGGAGACCAGAATGTTTATGATAGTTTCACATAAATCTTAAAACTATCTCTTAAAAATATAATTACAGTATCTATAAAAATATCTATAGAAATTAATACTAAATGTTTTCTATTATTTTTGTACCTATCTCCTAATGTTATATAATAACGTTGCAGTACAACAGCTCTAAACCCTACAATATTATTCTATATAAAATTTTACAGATCTTCCAAATAACTGTAGTTTCTCAGCCACAAAATTCAATATGATGCTTAAATAAGGAATCTGATACATCATGTAAAAACAGTAATACATAAACCCCATTATCCCACTGTTCCATCTCTGTTAACATGATATGCTGTAAAGCTAGTGACTTTTACAGCATTCCTGAAGTCTAGAGCTGGGCTACCACAGGAAAGAACCCAAGCAACAGAGGATAAAAGGTAACTCCTCTACCAGCAAAGCCCTGCCATAATTATCTTATAAACTCCACAGACAGTACTCAGATACATAATCACATTGAGGTATTTGTACTCCCTGCAAAAACCACTGCTCGTGTCATTCCTCCCACATTCATTGGCCCCAATACCCAAGAGTGAGTGAAGAGAAACAGTACTGCAGTCATGCATACACCTTATTATCTTATTGCAGCTTCTTAGATGAGTATTGCTAATATTTACTCACAAAAGAAACATTAAAATACACTTAGTGTTTGCAGTACAAAATGAAATACCAATCCATGGGAGCAAACGCATACAGATGTGTGCATGCACCCACACACAAATACACACAGCAATTTTTCATTGTAAAGAACATCTTAAAGAAGAAATAAAAACTACTTACACCAGAATAGAAAGGCTCACCAGACACACAGATCACATCCTGCTCCTGGATCATCAAAATATCTTTGGCTAAGTGCAGCCGCACTTTGAAAGGCTCCTGGTTACCATCCTGCAGCAAACAAACCCCTGTCTTTGTCTTCAAAGGAGGGAATAAAGAAAAAAAAAGTTATTTTCAGTCAGTGCTTAGAATTGTTAGAAGTGGTATTTTGAATAAGAATACTTGATAGATAGGTACAGTCACCATAAACATGTGAATACCCAAAACTATTTTCAATGATCACTGTATTTACTGTGTTTAGACTCCAAGAGAACAAATGTCACAGTAGTAAATATTAAAGGCAGATTTTGCAACAATAAGGTGCTACTTCACCCATGATGATTTTGTGAAACTCCTTCCAAATTGCTTCAAATCACCTGTGCTGCTATTTTCACATCATTAAATGATGACATCCCACAGGGACACAAAGTAAAAGCTGATCTTCCACATAATACACCATTTCTGACACAGAAACATGTACAATGACACCTCCAAAAGATCCAGATGTGAGTGCCAACAGCTACATGAACCCCATCATGGGCTATTTATTCCTTGTCTGTGAATATTACATGGATTTAACTTTTCTACGGTCCTTTTCAAATGAGGATGCTGAGCTAAGAATAAGAGATAATAAATCAAAGACTAAAACTCCCTGTAGTAAATTAGGTCTTTCTCCATTTCTGCATTTTACATATATGCTAAAGATCAGGAATTATGTAGGATTCTTCAACATATAATAAATGATTTTTCAGCAATTAACAATGCCTTTGTGGTAGTACCTACTTGTACTATCTTTTGGGGCATTATACATGAGAAAGTGAGCACTGAAAAAGTTGGCACATGAAAGTACCATCAAGTATTTAATTTTCCCTGAAGGTTATGTTGAAAATAGCACACTTTGTAACACTTCATCAATGGACACAATTCCTACTGGTAGAGCATTTTTTAAATATGAGAAGTCTGCTTGCACACAATCTAAAAACTTAGCCTTACCAGCATAATTTACCAGCATAAGCATTTTCATTAATACATATATATATAGACATAGATATAGATATAGATATAGATATAGATATAGACATGTATCTCAGATGAAAATTCACATATAAAAAGTACTGAAATTCTTTGACTCATCAGGGCCAGTAATAAAACCTTCACTATCTTCATAGAGGTCAGATTTCAATCTACCAACTGTAAAAAGCTGGCTTAAGAGGAGATCAAGGAAAGAAAAGTATTTCTCCAAACTTTAAGTGCCAAGGTTGACCTGGCTGAATCTGAGGGCTCTTTCTCAGACAAGAGTTTAAAAGAGGATTTGGAAGATCTCCCCATAATGTGCTCTTACATCCATGGAGCATGGAGAGAACAAACACGAATATGGAACTGACAGTAGGCCACTGGCTAAAGAGAAGTTTAAACCTCTCTCACAGGGCTTTAAAAGAGGTGGAAAGGTCGAGGACAATCTTTAAATAGCTCTATAAAATGTTCTCCAGTGACAAACTGTTCTGTCACTTCTGCTCCATACTCAACACTCAAACTTTGGAAATTGTTTTTTCTTGGATGCCAGGAGCAAATGTGTATAACTCAGCCGTGACTTTGAAAGTGGCTCTGACATTGCTTATATTCTTTTTAATCTAGGTAAGAAGAAGAAAAGAATGAAGAGCTCCATGCATTGAACTCACACTGAAGTCAGTCGAACCTCTCGTCAACAATCATCATACAAATTTTCTAATATTAAGGTGACTTTTTTTTTTTTTGGTGAACAGGATAAGAGAGAAACTGATTAATGTGGACAGACAAAACAAACGGATAACAGAAGGAGTTAGGGTTTTAGTACCACTGAAAAATTCTCTCATATCATACATAAAATTTTACAATATTAAAATAAAGAGCAGTCATGTCCTTAGAACTTCCTCCTTACACACTAAGATGCCTCCTCTCTCCTTGAAGTTGTGAAGGAAGCACTAAGTGACAATGGAAGTTGAACAATGTGGATTGTAAATAATTATGGTCAAACAAAGGCACTAACACTTAGGAAATGCCTGTTTTCTGCAGCAAAGTTTGCAATATGCCTTTCCTCCTCCCCAGATAACTGGCAATAGAATAAATTCTGCCTCTCACACACTGGGTATAGTAACTCTGCCTTATTTGACTGCACATTTCTGATTTGGTCAATAACCTTGTAAAATCTCAAGAGTCTTTCTGTAAAAGCTGAGGGGCTGCTTTGTAGGAACTAGAGGCAACCACAGCAGGCACAATTAGACATTAGAATAAAATTAAAATTCAAGTCAGTTTCTAAATGCATATGAGCTGAGCTTATTCAGCCTGAACAAGCAAATCAAGCTGGGGAACAGCAAAATATTTTGGCCCTTGGAAAGATTGATCACACACACTCAGAGACCTTATTTACATCAGACATTTTAAAATGTAATGAACCACTTTACTGTTGTTGGGTTTTATGAAAGCTAGTTTACAATACAGTTCAAAATTAAATCTTCAATTATACTAGCTCCTTCCCTCTCCAACCTGACAGCTGCATTAACCATGTTAAGGAGAAGAATGTAGTTGTTTCATTAGGTAACTTCAAAAGAAGACCTTGAGAACAAAGACTGGAATTAAATTGTTTCATTTTTGTCTGTTAAAACCTCTTGCTGCTCTCACTCACCCCCTTCAAAGTATTCCACAAACTGAGTAAAATAAAGATATGAGCTCCTGTTCCAGAGCTGGAAATTTGGGAAGACAACCTGTATATATACTTTTATGTAAACTGCTGTGCACATTAACATTTTTTATTCATGTGGCCCCAGCAAAATTATTCTGATCAGCTGTATAGCCTATAGCCCTGCCCTCTCTTACATCTGAAGAGCTTAGATGGTGTGCATGTGTGTGTATATGTGTGCATGAGATGTGGGAACGCAGAACTATGGCTGATATTGGCTTTTTTTCTTGATATCAATTTATAAGAGATTCCATGTGAGACTGTCCTAAAACTTTTCCCTCCAAGCCTTCCCCATGTCACTGGCAGAGGGCTGAGCCCTACTCCTGTCTCACAGCAATAGGACACAAACAGTAAATTTGCTGAGCTGCTGGGCCATGCAAGGCATCCCCTTGTGCTCAAATGTGTGGTACACTGCATCACCTCCCAGCACGCATGCAGAAAGAAGCAGAGTTCAGCTGATAATAACAGTTTGCTAAGCCAATAAACCTTGACTGAGCCCAAATCACCAAGAACATCACCTTATTTATAGAGTTGGGCTCCTGTGCTGCAAAGATGGGAAGAAAATTGAGTGTTTGAAGTTGCACATTCTTATGAAGTGGAGGAGATGTGTTAAGGAATGCATGTGTGTTGGGGGTTGGATCTGTTTCTTTTGTGTTTGTGGAATTTTTTCCTGATGGTTTGCTAGGTAACTAATTGCTGGGTACTTTATGGATACTTGACTTAAACAAAGGAGGCAGCAGGTTTCTCCCGGGGGAACAGCAGTGAGCAGGCAGTTTGGTCCGAGGACACCGCTCCGAAAGGACTGGAGTACCAGGGGACCCTGCTTGTTTTCTCTCTCTCTACTGGATTTTCTCTCCAGAGGAAGACTGAACACATTTTTCTCCACCATCGGACTTTCCTACAGGACTATTTCACTTCATAGAACTGCATTTACTGCTCAAGGAGGATTTCATCTGGACTGCTTTCACCACCCTGATACCCAGGGTGTCAGGTCACATCCCTGACTCTGTCAGGGCATTTTCTGAGGTTTTGTTGCTTCTTTGTTTTTGCTTGTCTCTTAGTGCTATTACATTTGTATTTGTCTTTGTTTTGTCTAATATTCCTAGTAAAGAACTGTTATTCCCACTCCCAAATCTTTGCCTGAGAGCCTCCAATTGCAAAATTATAATAATCTGAGGGAGGGGGTTTACATTCTCTATTCAAAGGGAGATTCCAGCTTTTGCTGGCAGGTACCTGTCTTTCAAACCAAGACAATGTGGAAGCATTTTAAAGAGGTGAAAGAGTTTCCATATGAGAGAAGAGCCTGTGGCTTCAAGCAAAAGTAGTGATGAAGGAAGGTAGTGGTACCTAAGTAACAGATGCAGTGAATGTTACACCCACACAAGGTTGCCTCTGTCATCTCATTCCACAGTTTCAAGCTGAGTTTAGATAAGAACACTGATGTGGCAAGAGCTGATGTCCTGGGAACTGCTTACAGTTCCTGAACTAATATAATTACAAGAGGTGGCTGAAAACTGATCTCCCTTTTCTTCCTCACACCAGTCTGTGGTGAACTTTCTGCTTCAGGTCACTACCAGAGAACAGTAGAGGTGGGCAGAGCCCTTCAGGCAGACTGCTTTTCCAGAGAATATGTTCACACTCTGATCATTATTAGCAGCAAGGCAATGAAAAAAGACCACTTTAAAATTATTTCCCGACTTACAGCACATTGTCCACAGGGACTATGTAAAAGATCCGGCCTAAAGATTCCTTTCCTACAAGGAATTTAGAAATTCTTACATACCAAAACAAACATTCCATGTTTGTTAAACGGCCTTCACAAATATTTAAGAATTAATTTCAGAGAAAATACACATGAAAACTACAGTTCCTACATTTATACTAGCAGCAGAGTACCTAAAAAACACATACCAAAATAAATACTGCAGGATAAACATCATTAAAGTTACCTGTTGATTTAGAAGTCAGTTCCCTGCAGAACTTTCAAAATAAATATTTTTAAATTAATCTGGCCTATACAAGTCTGCTTGCAAATTTTCTGTTGATTTTTTTTCACTTTATGTCTGTGGGTTTTTTCCTTGTCATTTAAGACAAGGAAAAAGAAATTCTAAACATTTCCTATGTTTTGTTCTCAAATAGAGTTTCTCAGTCTTTCTGGCAATTTTAAATACTTGTAATTAGTTTTCAAGACATGGCTATATCTACTCCTTTATGCTACTTTATCTATGTCTTTTGCCCTACAGTAATAAAACAATTTATTTAGCTTTGCTTCTCATAGCTTCATATCAGCAGCAAGACTTCAACAAATATCCCAGAATAGTTTAGTCCACGAACGAGAGGAGGAAAGGGAGGGAAAAAAAAAATCTCAGCACATTTTCTATGCAAGGTGACCTGGATTTTTAGTTTCTACTTTGACTGTTATGTCCTAAAAGAAAGTAAGCCTCTGCAATTTGGTTTTAAGCCCTGAAATTTATTTCTACTATCAAGAACATGATAGCAGTAAGGAGAATGGGTTACAAAACTGCCTTAAATGTGTACCTAGCTCCTTCAGATTAATATCTACCCTTTTGGATGCTTATTTGAACTGAGGCTGACCTTCTGAATATTTGGAGATATGCCTGTCACTGCTTCATAATCGTAAGTATAATAATAAAAAAGGAAATTGAATCAGAGGTTTAAGGAGGTAATGGCATTGGATTTAAGGAGGTAATAGCAATGGATTCAAGAGGCAGGAATATGTGTCAGAACCATATATGGGGTGTTTTTTAAACAGTCCAGCAACACATTCTGCGGAGGTATTGCTACCTTAAGTGAAAACCACTTATATTGTCAAAAACTGGAATGCAGCCCAGACACACAGAGATGTGTTCAGCTTGTCATTCAGAGCCTCTTCAATCAGATACCAACATTTCCCAATCCAAGGGACAGCAAGTCCATTCCTGCATATGAATTGTACACTCCAATCTGAAAGAACTGCAGAAAAATTCCGAATTTGGACTTGAAGTTATTTTAATTTGATTTGTCAGGTATTTGCCAGGTAAGTATTTGCTGTAGTATTCTTCTAAGTGATTTTATTGAAAGAACAAATTCTTATAGAGAAAGTCCTTGTTTCATTCAGTCTGCAATATAAAATGTAAATTAGACATTTGAAAAAAAAAACCATAAATATGTATATATATGAGCTTCTTACTAAGCTAAGGTACTTTTTCAGAGAGAAAATTTTCTTTTTCTGACACTCTAAGGATGCCACTTTGATGTCTGAGTTGCCAATGAGCTTACTGTGACTATGGACTTGAACCCAACCTTGGTACTTACCCAAGAGGTAATGTAATATAAAATTGAAGGCTATTGTGAGAACATGTATGTTTCTTCAAATTTACTTCACCTATTACATTCTAACAGATATTGTAAATTATTTTCCATCATGTGATTTTGAGATCAAATCATGAGTTGAAGCTTCATTTAGGAAAAATCCCAGAATCCCATGGTATTGCTATTTAATAGGATTTATAAACAAAGAAAAACAGCAGCTTAGTCTGAAATGTGTGAATCAGAAGAGGGCATTAAGTTGACTAGAAACAGACCATAAAAGTATATAACAATATTTAGGGAAGAAATTCACACGAAAGTCAAATATATCTTAAAACTTAAAACACGTTATGCTGCAGGAAAGCCCCTCCCCTCCAAAAAAGATGGATGCTGAAATAGAGGTCACTACAACTTTGAATAACAGAACATATCAAATTATAAAGCTTGTGAAGTCTACAAGAATATTTATAGAATTCATAAAGCAGAGGACAAACAGTTTACCAATTCAAATTAATCCTTCAAAGAAACAATGGACACTACTGTGAAAACAAATGACTAGAGTGCAAACAGGAAAATGAATGGAGTATTTATTAACTTAAATA
>WBNO01032223.1:0-35310 GCA_013400575.1 Peucedramus taeniatus | reverse complement strand
GCATCAGAGCCTCTCCGTGGTATTTGCCTACACCACAGATCTGTCACAGTTTGGTGTGACTGACGGGCCTTAACTGAAGTCTCAGGTCTCTTAAGGGTCAGAATCACTGTTGGAATTATGCCAAAGGCTGTCTAGAGAAAACACCAGAGCTTCAAGAACTGCCAGGGTGTTTCAAGCTGTGAGGGCAAATTAACTAAAAAGGATTTTTAACATTGATAGGTATGAATAATAATACTTAGCAAATGTAGCACCTTTAATGTGTTCCTGCAGTTAGTTAATAGAAAAGCCATAGAGAATGAGCCTTCCATTCCACAAAGCTGTGCCACGTTACTGTAACACTTTTACAAGGATAAACTGTTTATTAATGAAACGAGCTCAGTTCCACTTTAAAAGGATATTATACATTTCAATTCATCTGTATTTTCAAACAACTTTTCTGGTAGTATTAAATAAGTTTCTTATAACAGGAAGTCTTGAGGTTTTTGTTGTTTGTTGTTGCTGTGATGTTTCTTTTAAATTTGCAATAGATTTTTTGATATTTAGCAACAGAGACCAAATTCCCAGATTGGCCAGTTTCACGTTCAATGACTAAGAGAGAGATTTTAACCTAAAAAGATGCCTTTTCAATAGTTTCCTGTATGTAGAATGAGGATTCAATGGAAGGTGGTTATCTAACAGCTTTTCATTAGTCGTCATCCACTTGTCATCAGCAAATGTGTTGTTCAAGGCACCCTTAACTCTTTGTTCATCCTTTCTGGACCCTTTGAGCTTCTAGTCTCTCCCACTTCTTCTGCTACCTACAGGGCTGTTCTCTGGTCTTTTTCCTTTAAACTCACATCAGCTATTATACCCAGGAAAGGAAGTTTTGATTATAAAGGAGCAGTCAAAATTTAAAAAAACACCCTAAACTGTAATGCTTTTCTGTCAATAAGCTGAAAAATCCCCAAAAAACCAAATAAAACCAAACAAAACCCAAAGACAAAATCTGGATGCACTGTAGGATCTAATAGTTTGTGAACAGTACCTCAGGTTCTGGTGTAAGAATTGCCATGGTGGGTAGATTGAAGGCTTGCTTGCACTGAACAGCAGCACAAAGATTGTCACATATAATTCAAAGTCAGAACTCACTTTTCAAACACGGATGCCTTGGCAATACTGCCAAATCTTGGATTTGGTCTATTAAATCAGCACTTAGGCAAATAAAACAGTCATTTGAGTGATCATTTCAACATACTAATGAGATATTCAGATGTCAGAAACTGAAAAATACACGTTGGCCTTTTGAATTTAAGCCAAGACAGGCTTTGAGACTAAGATTTTATAGAAGGATCAAAATAATTTCTGAATTTATCCTAATCTTTCTGGGAGAGAGGCAGATGGGATTAAAGTTCTTTACGAAGTCTTCACTAGCTTTAGATATAAAACTTTTCTTTACCATCTTATTATTAATTAGTTGTGTTTTGGTTCATATGCAGGTCAGAAAGCATCCTTATTCAGACATCCTCACTTTCTCTCTCATTCTATACAGTTCTCACCATGACACTGTTCCTGTAGAAGTGCCTACATCACTTCTGAAACAAAACTCTATCACTTTTCTTGCCCTATTTTTCTCTCTCCATCATCAAAACCAAGGTTAGCTGAGCCTAAAGGGATCTATGTTAGATATAAGTTTTGGCAGACACCAAGACCAGCTTTGTTTCATCTAAATAGTTTTGTTCACATAGATACCACGTATTTAATTTTTACTGCTGTTCTTTTTTTTTTTTTTACATATTCATCAGTTTCCTAAAAAATGCTAAGACAATGAAAATATTGCAGATAATATTTATCCTAGAGATGAAAAGTCTCTCTTATGCTTTAATTTTCTTAGAACATTAACTAGAAAATGTATCTTTAATTATGATTGTGACTTTCAAGGACTAAACCAAAGTATGAGCTACTTAATGACGTTCTTTTTTATTAATTTTTAGTAGTATTAGTATGCTGTCTACAAGCATAATAATTGTTCTCACTTGAAGACCACTCTGCTGAAATCCTTCTAAAGAGGCTGGAAAAATTCCTGTGCTGTGTTTAAGTGCAAGATAGTACAAACAGTATAAACCAAAAGAAAATGAGACAAAATTCACCAATGTAATCAGTAGTAGTTCTTGCAAGCCATAAACCTTACCATTCACAGGTGCAACAGAGCAAAGAGGTTTTAAGGAGGAATTTGAAGTGGAACAATGATGTGCTATTTAACAGATAAATTAGCTCAGATATTATTGGGCATGCTCTCTGCCTATTCTGATAATGTAATCTATTTTAGCTTATTTGCTAGCTCCTTGAAATTGCTAGGTATCCATTTACTGGATTAATTAATTAAACATATTTAAATTATTCATTAGTCATGGCTTTAGAAAGTTAGAGTAAATAACATAGGCTTTATTAATTTTTTCCCTCTCTTATAATTTTCCTATCCCCAGTCTCTAATTTTCATCAATTTCACTTTCTCTTTTTTCCCATTCCTTTTAAGTTTTTGTTAATTTTTTAATAGTGCTAGCTGTTTCACCACTGGCTGAGACAGGACCAGGTGTCTTTTCTCTGAAGTGACACCAGAGCTGATCTGTGGAACAACTGAAAACAGAGTTGTCCCTAGGGATGGAGCACACCCAGTTTTTCCCATGACAAGTTGTCAGGGCTGGAGGCTTCAAAAATTAAATGGATTTTTTTTTTGTTGTTTTAAGCAAAATATTTTCCACCACTTTTATATTTTCAGAACATTGTTCTGGCCTTGTACAGGAGACAGGGAAATGTAAATGTCAAACATTCACTTCTGTTTAAATGGGCTTATTATACCACAATGTGTTGAGATTTTGTTCCCTACCGGCCAGTTCTTTTCACTGTCGTACCCTGTAAGCACTTTCCTTGCACCTGCCTGAGAAGACTAATCCTCTATTAAAACATGTTCAAACTGAGCAAAGGCAGAAATAGCAGCCATTTCACTCAAACAAAATGAATCAAAACCTTGTAAAAAATAAATAAATCAGGATAGCTTTGGAGAAGACATTTGGCTGTTTGGTCTGTAGTTGAAGCCTTGTTACCTCACTATATTCCATCTGGAGAGCAGGCTTTGCCCTTAGGGCATGGACCTGTTTTGAAAACAGTGCAAAGAAAACTCCCTCCCATGTAGGTTCTCAGCTGCTTATCAGTGCCACTCACTGTGTATCAGTGCCACACAGACCTCATCATTCCGGGGGTGCAATCTTCTTGCACTAGTGCACCAACGACTGGCCATGCTCTCACTTCCTTCTGGAGGATCATGGCTATTTACTTAGTTGGAACAGTAATAATATGGATAATGTGTATTTCTCTCCCAGTCTTGGTGCAGAATTAGACTCAACAGGGAGCTGTGGAAGCATTGCAGAGAAGGGTGATGTCGCTGACTGGCTCACTGAGGAGAGAAACTGCCTCCAGCAGACAACAAAGAACTTCAGTCTAACACGGCAAAGGATGAGGGAAAATCTGTTCTGACATGGCAAATCAGCAGGCTTAATCTGTGGGCCTGAACTGCACTATCCAAGAACAGAAGTTCTGTTGGACAGCCCTCATCAGTGCAAAGTACAGGGCTGATCACATTGCAATGCTCAAGAGATAACTATATTTTAAAAAACCGTAAGAACACAATAACAGCAACAGATACCCCTTGCCTCCAAAAGATCATTGCAACTGCTGCTCATAAAGCCAGGTACTCAATTTATGGTATGAAGTCACATTTTTCTACAGCCAAACCCATCTCTGCTGATGAAACCAGTGTAGAGGTCAAGGATAAACAGCGAACTGTTCAATTTGCAGGCAGACAAATTATACCAACAAATGTGTTCATGCTAGTTGCAATGAAATTTCAACTCCTTTCAAGTCCTTAGCACTTTGTATCTTTTTAAGTTGGGTCAATGAATAGATCAGGTTGACATATGATGACAGTAAATGATTTATAACCAAAAAAGTCACTTGAAAATGCAGTGGTCACCATGTTCTCTCTGTTTGGTGCAACTTTTGTTATAATTTGTTTCCCATTACCTTTTGTAAAACGGCTTTGCTGTGTGTTTCGTAAGAATTTAAAAATACCTCTGTCCTATGAACAAAACCACTCAGTGAAATTTTCCCTACAAGAAAGGGAAAAAAGGTCTATGCTGTTGTTGAGAGAAATGCCATACAACCTTATATCTAGACAAAAGAGAGCTGGATTGATGCTGGTTATTTTTCTGGAGGCCCAGGTGTGTTTAGATACTTCCCAGAGAAGTTGTATGGAAGACTAATTTAGAGTAATACACAGCAAAAGCAGGCATAAGTAAATCTGCAGACTACACCCCTTAGCTTTCAGAAGCTCAAAAGATACATTATTTTATTTTAGTCCCACGTATTTTGATATATATGATTTGGTATCTGCTGAAAAGATTCCTTTCCTAATGCTAGCAAAACACAATTAATGATAGCATTTTTCCAAATTAAGATTACATGGAGCACATCAGCAACTGATTGTGATTTTGATTACAGATTCCCACAAATGATTAAAAATAGAAAGAACTCCTTTACAGTGCTTCACAAGTTTCACTTAGACAAAGAAATTGTACACCACTGGTCATTCACAGCCTGCAGCAGAAGCCTCTTAGTACGGCAGGATGTCAGGTTTCTGCCCTTCCTATTATCATGTGTTTGGGCAACTCAGCTTCTGATTGGCACAAAAATCACTCTAGAAAGGGTAAAGACAAAAAACTGGAGAAGTTCAGCAGACTGTTAAATCATAAGTCCTACTGAGGTACAGCTTATGGACCAGTTTGGGTTAATGGTTGTTCCTCAAGACAAATTCTAGACTCTAGAGACACCTGAGATTTCCAGCCCATGCAATACTCTAATTCAAGCTTTGAAGCAACATGCCACCAGTAGGAGAAAACATTACACATGTGAAAGAGTGGAAGTTTATAAGGCCCTGGGGAAAATGCATTACTAACACTGCTGAAATATTATTGGAGATTTTGGGTTTGTTTGTTTGTTTTTGTTTGTTTGTGGTTTTTTGGGGTTTTTTTTTGGGGGGAGGGGTTAGGGAAGGTGTAGACAAAAATTAAGATTTCTTTGAAATGTCATACAGTGCAAAAGAAATTGAATCCACAAATATTTTAATTTCCAGATTACACCAAGGATATCTGGGTGAAACAGCTGATATCAGCTGAAGCAGCTTAACAATTTACTTTATCTTAAAATTTTGCTAATAAATTTCTGTGTCTCATTTCTAAATTATCAGCAATGATTTTTAAATATGACCCTTTAAATACTATACTATTATTCCTAAAGCTGCAAGATCCACATAATCTGAACACAGTAAGACATAACCATAGCAATTTGTGATGAAACTCCACTGATTTTGGTGGACTTACCCCTGATGTGATTAAACATGACATTTTATTGTTCTAGTCATCTTATGTAGCATCTTTCTTTCACTTATAAAGCAATATGGTTTCATATATTCTTCTTGTCCTCTCTACTGCTTTTGAATTACTTTAGTAACAGTTGTAAATAAGCAAAGCTCATATGATTGTCCTATTACCTACTTATTTGCTTTAGATTGTACCACATATAGGGAGATACAGATTTCAGGGGACCTGTATCTGATATAAACAAGTGGCTCATGTTAGCATTAATGAGAAATTTAGATAGCACTTCTCATTCAAACATCTTGTCTGTAATAAAAATAAACTAAAGACATTTTTACTCTTTACTCAAAAAAAGACATGGGACAGAAATATGCATTCTCATGCCTGGTCATTGAAGGAATATGTAGGCTATGAGAAACATGGAGAGAGAAATCACAGATTCTTTTCAATCCATTCAGTTTTGAAGGTCTGAAAATCACAAATGTCCTACTGTAGCCAATTTGAGAGACTACAGTGATACAAAAGAATTGTGCTGATACTGCCTTCAGGGATAAATGCAAAGCTCCTTCTCAGCCAGGTGATCTGTTCATCTAATACAGTCCTTTGTTCTACACTGTAAATGTACAGCCTTTCTCAGCCTCCCTCCTCCAGCTCAGATTTCCCCTTTATGCTCTCCTGAAATCCTGGTCTTTGACTCATATCTCTCAAAGTCTGTTTGGCTGAGGAATATCCTCACTTCCTGCTGTTCAATACCCTGAGCAGGGCCCTAATTTGCTGCCTGAGTTAACTTCATCCAAGCCATTGGGCGCTTGTAAATCCCATCAGAGTGATTTCATGATATTCTTAGTTCTATTTTATTCTGAAAACCCCACTGCCCAAGGTTATCATATTATGGGAGTTTCATTTCTCTATGAAAACACAAACCCCAAAAGCTGAAAACACGAGAAATAAATAGTAATCCAAATTATGGTTGTTGAAGGGGTTTTAATCTCTTTATTTCTGAGACAAGCTCTTGATTTTGGTAGAAGCATAAATCATGATTGTTCACTACTTAGCTATTCTGTACCACTCAGCTAGGAAAAATATTATTTCAAGAAAATGAATTTTATAGTATTTCATCTTAACCCATTATTCCTTGTATTTCAAAGAAAAATGTCAGTGTTCCTCATGCTATTAATGTCTACCATTTTCTGTTTGGTCGTATCTAATATCCTAAGTGTGGTACTGTTGAGGCCAACTCATAAACTGAAGCACAACTCATAAACTCTGCCTATCAAATGGCATATAATGCTTTGTAGTGCCTAAAAACTGTTATGGAGGTTTAACTGACAAATCTAAGGATAGAACTCATCTCTAAGAAAACACACAGAATGACAAGAATGTTTAAAATTATCTCATAACAAATGCCAAAAGAGGAGGGGAGGAGGGGTGTATTTTTCCTTTAACTGAATTTTTTTGGTCTATTCCATAGCTTAGTGCTTGTTACTTTCATAAAAATGCTTAAGAAATTAGAATAGATTTTGAAATGAAGATCCAGCCAAGCTTCTCTGGAGTTATACTCAGACATAGTAAACAATTACATTACATAAACCATCTGAGCAAAAATGATAATTAAAGTAATGCATTGGTGTGCTTCATTGATTTATGAATTTGCTTAATGATTCCTGTTAGAGCAGAAGAAGCCATTATGCATTCACTGATTTTAAGAGACAGTATATAGTTGTGTGACCTTTCACTAAAGAAGAAAAGTAATATTCTTGAGCAACTAAAAAATTGTAAAAGAAGTGTTGTTATGAAAAACTTTTTACAACAATTTGAAAATAACATCCCAAGCCCATTAATTTTGTACATGAACAAAGCTGTTCCCATTTTTCACACTACTATTCAGAAAAGAGAAGAGGAATTTGCCTAGTCCATGCTTGCATGTTGGATCCTGTCTGAAAAAAAAATAAAATAAAAGAATCAAGTCTAAATTTACCTGCCTTTGATTCAGATTCAACCCAACCAAGTAGCCCAGGTTCCTGGCTGAAAGATAGTGGCCCACACTCCCCACTCAATTACTGTTATTCATTGGTGCTTGGTGCACTCATCCAAAATCAGAGCTCCACTGTGTGAATTGGGGTTAACACAGACACTGAAATACATACACTGAATATCTCTGACCCAAAGCACTTATGATCCAGACAGACAGTTGGGGAAAACCTGAGCATACAAATGAAAGCATACAAATAATATCTTCCTGCTGAAATCCAGGGAGATTTTACTCTCTGTTTCAAGCTAATTCTCAGTGATACTGAAAATCTCACCCACAAAGACCGAGCAAATGCATTATCTTGCTGTTATTGGGATAGGGAGTTTAAGCAGAAAAAGATGAAGTATTATCATCCAGGTCTGTGCAGGAATTTTGTGGCAAAATTGAGTCTTAAAAACAAGGTCATAGATTTCTCCGCCAGGTCAATTTCTTTCCTGTCCCCAGAAGTTTTGTGAAGAGGGTGTTCTCCCACCCCTAATGTGCATCCATTAGTGCTAGTGAAATCCACACCAGGTACTAAAAGTAAATAGTATTGAATGCCTTCAAACCTTGACACAGCAGGAGGCATCCTGAAAGTAAGGAAGGAGGAGTCTTCTAAATTAGCTGTTGTAAAACAAATGGAAGGGTCCAGAGGGTGCATCTGACATTTATCTGTGTATTTCCTTGCTTTTGTTGTTTTCTGTCATTGTCCTATCATTCCATTCCCCTTGATTTTTGTGTAAACTTCCTTGTTTGTTTGCTTTTCTGATAACTTGTAGAGTAAACTTCTCCTTCACAAGAGAAAATGCAGCTGGGAGAATAAGGCAGGGGGAGGTTTTCTGGCTGAAATACTTTCAACATGGCATCAGCATAGTTGCTTGTGACTTTGAGCACTGTGAAACATTTGTTTGTCTTGCTTTCTTTCCTTGCTTTTCACAGCCCGTTTCAATCTCCTAAGCAGCTGATGGAAAGAGAGAGAATCCCCTAAAACACTAAACACATTTTGTTATTTACTGTTGAATCTCTATTTTCACACACAGCAGAGATTGCACATGTCAATATATCTTTTTAATTGTATGTGGAACTTGTCACATCAGGTTGTAAGCCCCTTGAAGTCCCAGAGCCCATTTTGAACTGGGTTGACACTTCAAAGTAAAAAGGGAACAAGTATGGAAAGCTCTTTGAATCACAAAGAGCCAAATGAAAACACTCCATCAGACTTCAATCCTCAATTATGCTTTTTCCTTGTGTATTTTGTCAGCCAAAATCCATAAATGACCTTCAGAATGGCAACATGATGATCTAGAGACCAGCTCTTTATCCCTTGCTTTCATTTCAGCAGCTCAGCTCATTCAGGCAGTTTGACTTTCTTGCAGAAATACAGAGGTGGATGAGAAACTCTGAATTTGCAGAGGGACAGACCCTCAGCCTAAACTTGGACCTTGTCCTAGTGATACTTTTTTGTCATCTGCTGAGATGGCCATTCACATTCAGTAGGTGAGAAAGAGAAGGGTTTACAGATAAAAGCTTGGGATAGTCCTACTATATTTGTTTGAAATATTTTCTTTTTTTGTTGTAATAAGTATTAATTTTACTCTAACAAAGACCCATAGCTTCACAATTCTCGAAAGAAAATAAGAAGGTAAGAAAAGGGATATTTTGATTCTTTCAGGCCTGGATGCATGATGACCATTTCAATTCTTTACAATACCTGTAATAAAAAAGTCCTGTGATACCATAAACTCCTGAAGTATTTCAGACATATGTAAAAGAGAAAGAAAAAAGTACATCAATAGGAGGAGGAACTGGGAGAAGAAAAAGCTGAGAAGAGCTCCTTTTGCCCCATGAGCATCCAACCTTCCCTGCAGAGCCACAGTGGCTGGGGACAGCCAGCACTCTCCCCCCTGCTCCACAAAATTACCTGCAGAGACAAGAGCCAGCTGCCTCTCCAGCCCTTTGGTTACAACTCAGTGCGAAAAACAAGAGCTAAAGCAACAGAAGAGTCTTTTTGTTCTCGCCTTAGATACAGCACAGGAGCTAACGCCCAATGCACTCCTTAAAGGTTACTTAAGTCCAGGAGTACTATGTTAAACTACTTGTCTCTCTTTTACTACACACATTTAAAGCCAAGACGGATATTATTTCAGAATTCAAAATATTTGGTTGTAAACTCTTGCTGTAGCCTCTATGTAGGCTCACTGTCTGCCTTTGGAACATACTAAGGTAGCGTGGATTTTACCTGACTCGTGCACATGCTTATCTTTATTCACTGTAGGGAGGCTCACTGATGTTAGGAGGGTTTTTTACTAAGGATTTACTGTGTATCAGATTAAGTACTTCTGTAATTCGTTGATGGATCACTGAGCAAGCAGCACCAGCTTTTATCACCATTACTGGCAGTAACTGGCAAACCTTTAGCGGAGCTGCTAGAGACCACCAAAGTCAGAGAGCCTGTCTTAAATCTAGCAGTGAAATATTTGATTGAGATTCCACTTTAAAGAGCAGTTTGCAAGCAGAGTTTTGAGTGAAAGCAAAGTATCAGTGTGAGTCTGAAGCTTATTCAAGCTGTCAGTCTCGATGTCTCGTGTCTGTTAGCATGCCCAGCTTTGGTGTTACTGTTTGTTTGCATGTTAACCAAAATGTAGGTCTACATTTTTCCAGCAGACACAGACTTCTGCTGACTGACTTCCATGAATCAGATGCAATCGAGTGGTAAGTGGCAGATAACTTCCATCTAGCAAAGCTTTAAGCACAGGCTGGTGGAGCTGGCTCTGCACATGCCTCCCCTCACCTCTTCAGGTAGCAGATGTTTCTGTATCACCCAGTTACTAAAGCGCAGGTCATGCTGCTGTCACATTGCCTCCCTTGAAGCTGTCATTTTACCCCAAAGTTCAGCAGCTCAGGCTTATGCAGAAGCACTTGTCTGCTTCAGGAGCCAGCCTGCCTGGGCTCTGCAGCAAACCTGCTGCCCAAAGTCAGCAGAGACATCCAGACCCATTCCAAAGACATAAACACCCACACCTTCACCCATCGCATTGTTTGTAAAGACATTAGCACACCTCTTCCCTATCAGTAAGCTACTTAAATGCAGAAAAATGCATTTAAGGTCTAAGTAGGCTTGCCAAAGCAGTAAAAACTACTTAATTTTAATGCTTGACATTTTACTAGCCCGCAGCCTTATGTAATGAGGAGCAACATAACCTGCTTCAGAGATAGAGGCATCTCCTAAATGTCTGGGCCAGTAAATGAAAACAAAGTTTAGTATACATGATGTAAAATATGAAGTCCAGGAGCAGTGAACCAAAACAGAAAAAAAACAAAAAAAGAAGTCCAACTTATTAAATAACAAAAAGGTGCAGCATACTGAAGAAGGAAAGAGACGAAGGAAAGAGATTTGGGAGATTACTGCAAAAGAAATGTTGATGTCTTTCTCTGTATGGCTGCATTAGAAGAGGCAAATATGAAGGATAAACCAACCCTAGAGACAATAAAGCAAAACAACACAGGCAACCTGAGCTGTATTAACCACAATCCAGTTTAGTATAAATTTGTCAGGGAGAGCAAGAGGCTTTAAGGTAAGATTATGACTTCAGGGAAGAGGCATATTATAAACAGCATCTGCCAGAAGCAGCCGCAGAAAATATTTTAGGAGAGATTGCGCTGAAAAATGCCTCTTCCTTCCCCAGCCTCGATGCCATAGAGGGAGTCGGGAGTGGGCAGCGAGCGGGAGTGCCGAGGAGGAGCTGGGGTTGCAGCTGTGTGCCACAAAGGCACGGCAAAAAGGAATGCTGTCCCCTGTGCTTGGGCCTGGTGCTTGGCTGTTTCCATGGCGATCAGTGAGTTTGTGCCGTGTTCTTTTTTTCGGTCACTTTGGGTGTAATGTCCGAGCCCGAAGGAAGGAGTTTGAAGGAGCTGAAGTGACTCGAGGCTGCAAAATGGCTGCGGTGCCTTGGGGGGAAGCAGCGTGCCTTGGGAGGGAGCGAGGGTGGCTGTCACTGCTTGGGAATGTGCCCGGTTTAACAACAAACTTGATGTTTTGTATGTGCAAAACCATCTCCTGAAAGGTATTGGAGGAGGTACTGAAGGTGGCTCTGCAACAGGCTTTGTCTGCTTCATTCTTGTCCTGTGGCAGAGCTAATTTGCGTAAAGGACAGCGCGTTTTTCCCCCCAGATTTTTTTCCTGACTGAAATTTAAATTTAGGGACTTTCTTTCATTTGATGTGGTTTCTCTTCCTCTGTCATTCACTTCGCTAAAATCAGTTTTGTTCCTCCCTTTCCTCATGGCTCAGTTTTCCCTCTTTCTAGAGGCTCTGCCCGGGGCTGGCATTCCCCCGGGCAGCCTGAGTCACACAGCTGAAGGTGCTGCTTAGTGTTGGAGCTCACTCTTCCCTTGCAAGGGAAAAAACCCAAAGAAAATAACAATTTTTGGAAAGCTGAGGGGAAAAAAAAAAGAGCAGGCAGATAGGCATAAAAAGTGTTTCTAAAGTTTGGCCCTCATTGTTTAAGATGGAAATGTAGTACTGGTAACTTAGAGAAGATGGATAGATAATTAGCACACATCTTTCCTAGCAGTTACAACTGCCCTTCCAGGGCTATAGACTTTTGTTATTAAGGAAGGGAAAAGAGCCCCCCAGCAGCATTCAGCACATTTCTGTTAGGCAGTTTCTCTTCGTGTGGTACTGCAATATGTCATCTGATTGTGCAAACCTCCCAGGAATAAGTGGAATTTTTACATCACTAATTTTGCCTGAACACAGTATTCTCTTTATGGCATGTATTAACACTCTAAACAAATAAAAGAGTAAAAATTTTACCAGAGCATTTGTATGGTTGTGATGGATTTTGGGTAGCTTTGGATATATTGAAACCTTTTGGGGAATTAATTTTAATATTTAGTGGACTTTTTAAAAAAGAAGCATCAGAACATCACCAGCTTCATAAAGTTTACATGGAGAAGTTGCATATGAATGTAACCAATATGAAAAACAGTGGCAGAATTTTCAAGTGTTGAAATACATATATGTAGCCCCATAGTGTTGTAAATAACCTCCCAACTTAACTGGTTTTGTTGTGGTTGTACATAGTATGAAGATGAGTGACTGCAGCTTGTGTTTCTCTAGAGAAACAGAATTAAGATGGAACAAATAACCCAGAGTGAACATTGCATTGGAGAAAGAAGGGAGACTAAACAATGCAGATACAGTCCAAATGTTTGGGGTGTGTTAAGGCCCAGTGTGTGACACAGTTGTCTGCTAGGTCTGTCTATTTAGTGTCTCTTGCTGGTGGACCGTATTCTTTTCAAAACATCTCAACAATTTCAAACACTAGGCACATAGAGAATTGAGGTCAGAGAATTGAAGTCTGAACTGTACTATAAAAAATTAAAAACCAAACAAACAAACAAACAAAAAGAAAAAAAAACCCTAAAAAACCAAAAAAACAACCAAAACCAACTACCAAAAAAACCCAAATCCAAACCAAAACCTGAAAACAAGCAGTGTTCCCAGGGAAATAAGCGAAGATGAGATTGTATTCTTGGGTAGACTGATAGTGACCATGAAGTCTGTTTCAGCAATTTCTTGTTTGTTTCCTTGTTTGTTTGCTCGTTTCCTTATTCCTTCCTGTTTTGACCAAAAAGGGAACTGCAGTTCTCTTTGTGACTCACATTTAGGTGTGATATGTGACTCTGGCAAGAACACTGAGCCAGAAGTTCACAGAGCACCTGGATTCTGCCTGGTTTGTGCTGTTTCAGGGCGATTCAAATTTCTTTCAGTTTATATGGCTGAGTAAATTAATATTTATAAAGCCTGTAGGATAGCTTATGTTCAACACCTCTAGAGTATTTTTATTCAAGAAAGGCCTCAATTTTACAAAACAACGTATAGATACTTCAAGAGTGACTCAGGAAGGAGCGTTCAAATCCATATTGCCTTGGGACTGCTGAAAAAAAAAAAAAGAAAAAGCTGGTTTTCTCTGGAGACATTGACAGCTGGAATGCCAAAGTAGTTAATTCCTCTGCTGAGGATATGGAGTGTGAGCTGTGGGGGAGTTAAGGAGAGTGATGCCTTATATATGAGGACCAATGATAAAACATTTTTGTGACGACTTTTGTTCTCTCTCCATCTCATCAGCTCCTGGCTTATCTGCAGGTGTGGAACACGGACAGACCATGATTTTGACACAAAATCCCCTTAGGAAACCTCAGTTGTAAAGCTCACAGTGAAATGGAAGGCCAGGCTATGCTTTCTGATTTCCCGTAGCTTAACATTTGTTAGATGAACATACATTTAAAGGCTACAAAAAATCTCTGCTTGGGTGCAGTAAATGGTAATAAATGTGCCCTGTTATTATGTAATATCACTGGATACCAATATAATTGTCTCTTCAGAAGAAATACTGCATTATATATATATATATATATATGTATGTATGTAAGTACATGTAGATATGTATATATATATTTGGTGGGATTAGAGGTGGATGGCTTGACCTACTGAAAGCTTTGTGTCTCTGCTCATACTAGAATGCTAAGGCAATGAGTAGTTGCAGTCCTGGGCTGTGATTAAAGACAGCTGCTTCTCCTCCCTGTCCCCACACCACAGGAAAATCCATTCCTGGAGATTTGGTCTGTGGTCTCTCCTTGCCTGTATAGCTGTGTTTATTCATTCGTGTACAAAATGTTGCATTTTCTTTCCAAGTTTGTGGCAAAAAATTTTGCTGTTGTTTCAAACTGCATTTGTAATAGCTTTTAAAAAAAATAATTCTCTTCAGACATTGTAAAATCTGAATAGGTACATGTGTACTCATACATTTCTGGTTAATGTTCAGTGATGTGTGAGCTGATGTGGTGTCATGGTTTTATTGTCAGTGTCTTTGGCCTCAAAGCTGTCCTTTTTTGGTATTTAAGCTTGAAATGCAGTTGTTTTTTGATTTTTTTTTTGTTTGGCAATGAGTCAAGAACTCTATAGTCAATAGTGTTTGGCACAGAGATTTTCCTGCCACTAGCATTGTTGGGTTAATAGTTGTGTGTAAAGAAAAAAATGCTCTGCATATAATTTTCATAAAATACCAAATGATAGAACTATGCCTTGCATCATAAAGGAAAAATGAGTAAATAACATCAAAATGTCAATGAAAAGCCACTCAGTCTGTTAGCCCAGCAGCACCTCTTGTAAAAACACACAGTGTATGTTTATAAATGTAGCCAGAAGTTCCCAATACATTGCAGGCATGATGACTGCAGCAGAAGGTAACAATGATCAGTTAATAATTACCATAACAAATTCAGGCCCAGATTTGGCCCAGCCTGCAGAAGTACTGCAGTTAGTTTGGGATCTAACCATTTAAAAGCAGGAGTTGTCTGTGCTGTTAGTTGCTCCTGCACAAATACCCTTGTGTTGAAACTGTCTCAGCTACTCAATCTCACAGTCTCTTCCAGTCAGCACCACTTAGTTTGGGATGTGATGAAGCACTTCAGTATTGGAGAAAACCTCAGAGAGAGTCTGTAACAAGTCTCACTCTTGGTTTTCAGCTGGCAGAGAGTAAAATTGGTAGAACACAGGTCCCTACCTGTCTTTGAGCTCTCTTGCCAGCAGTTTGCTGGGGAGCCCCTGGTTGCCCTCAGTGTGTCTCACCTGTGAGAGCTGAGGAGAGGCTTGGCAGTGCCGTGCAGCTGAGTCCTTCTGCTCCAGGAACCAAATGCACAGGGACACTGAGAACAAAATCTCTTCAAGAGTCATGTGAATGTACTTGGAGCATAAAATGTGAATGCTGGAGCCCTGAAATTATGGGAGGATGTATGTCCAAAAGTCTTGTGGAGTTCGGTGTTTGCAGCTATGTAGAAATCCTATACCTTAAGTATAGGATTCACATTTTACAGCTTTTTTACTGTTTAAGATGTTTTTAGTTTCTATGTGATGTGCTCCAAGATGACAGAGGTACAAGCCTTTTTATAAGACTTGCAATATGATTCTCTCAAAAGTATCACAGTATTACTTTGAATTAGAATTAAAATGTAATAAGACCAGTATTTAATTATATTTAATAATAAATTTTTCTTTATTTTTTTAAAAAACTTCTTTCACAATCAGTGGTCTGCTGGACTTGGACAGTGGACTGTAAACCTAGAGCTTTAAGGGAGTCATTTCAACACTCAGCAAAACCTTTGCCAGGCTGGATCTGTTTCACTGGAGGTTTCCTGTTGCTCGTGTACAAGAGAAAAGGATCATTCTGCAGTGTAAGCATCCTCTAATTTGAAGAAATGGCTTTATTGCAGCAGTAGTTATTGCAATAACAGCTGGCACTGTCAACACTGCTGTATGGGAAAAGCTGTAGTGGCAGAGATTTGGTTCTCACCTATGATAGAAAGTAGCTTATGAGCCTCTAACACATTTTTTTTTCCCTACCTCCAGGAGAATTAATACAGATTTGTTTTAAAAAATAAATGTTGTTCATAAAGAAGGATCAAAAGGAGAAACCAAGAGTAAATTTAATTTAGCTCTTTACCGTAGCTGTGTATTTTGAGACCAAAAATAATTGCACTACCTACTTCTGGGAATGTAAGAAGCCACAATGTGGAATAATTATTTAAAAGTTTGCAGCTAACATTCATTCTTTGCAGAATGAGATGCTGAACTGAGGATTTACAAAAGCAAAAGGCATCTCAGTTAAGATGCCAGGTGTTCAAAAGCAACAATAGTATTTATTTCACTATCTACTTTCAGACAGTAATTTACTACGTGATAGATTGCTTTCCACGGGATTTTTTTTTTTATTTTAAAAAGTAAATAAAGGAGATTATGGCAATCTTCAAAAGAAGGCATTAAGGCATTCAACTAAATCTTTTTACAGTGCTTATACACCTTATATAAAGGTCACAGATGGAGGGAAAGCAAAATGTGCCACCTCCCATGTCAAATGCCGCAGTTCTTGAGAGTAGCAAATTGTTCTGTTCCTTGAATCTTGTATCCATTTGGGACTGAACAATTTTTTTTTCTGTAAAGCATTCAAATGTGTCTTCTGCCTGGTAGAGTATATCCATCACTGTACTGAAGCTATTGTTCTAACCCTGAAAGCAGTTTTCTGCCATGGAGGAGCTTATTCTAAAGTGCCAGTTCATGTGAAAAGCCATGTGCCTGGGTTGGTATTTTTTGTTTGGATATGAAGTAGGGAAGAAGAAGGTCAGGAAAGAAGCAATGTGTGTGTGAATGTTTGTTTTTCTCCAAGAGAAGGGCATAGGCAGTCTAAATTGATTTTTATTTCCAATAAAGGGTAGAAACTGGAGTGAGAACGGAACTGTCAGAGGAAGTGCATGGAAGAAAAATACATTAAATAAAGCATCACTTAAATGTGTATAATTCAAGTGCAGAGGATGTATCTTGCAGGAATGATTGGCCCAGGCTTCATACTGGAGTTATGTATTTTAAATTTTTCCAATCCCATTATTACTGTAACCATTGCTGGTACAATACCAGTGACTGGAAGGTTGTTCAGACTTCCTGGATGGTTTCCTCAAAGTGGGGGTGTCATTGGTTATGCAACATCTTCTGCACACCAAATGTTACCAAGAAGTTATTCTCAATATTGTCTGTACTTTGACCTGCTTAAAAAAGAAATGCCTAACTTCCTTTATTCTGTGTGAAATGAAGTGGTTCAGACACCACTTGTACAATTCGTGCCAGAAACAACAAAGACTATACGTTAATAATATTTCCATATAACTGGTCTCTAGAATATATGAGTTAAGGTGAAGTTTTGGGGGATTTTTTTTGGGAACTGGTGTGACAGAAGTTTTTCTTTGGCACATTAGCAGAAGTTACGGGACAGGAGGAAACGCTGTTTGTTAAAGCTGAACTCATTAGATTAGTCTTTTCCATTGCCATGCTGTTTAAAAAAGAAAAAAATCATCCTTAAGGAAAAATACCTCAATCTTTTCTTGAGTAGTATTTTTATCTGCAATATCTGTTACACAGACCTTCATAGTATAACTGCTCATTAAAGTGCTGTTGCACACTAAGTAGACTGAAGTCACTGCAATCAATTTCCTACAAAAATGGAATGTTTCTGTAGCTTTTGATAGTGACCTCTTTGTTCAAGTCTTGTTAGACAATGTAGGATTTTATTTTCCTTTAAAAAAGAAAAACACTTTCTTTGAGAAAGTTGATCTATACTTTACATGTAAATCTGTTTAAAATTGATCTCTTCAGCAGTGTTGTGACACAAGTCTTTCAGAAGTCTTTTTTAAATGACACCAGCAATTTTACAGATCCCTTTGACTGTATTAAAATCATATTGTGGTTTTATTAACTATGATTTTTCTTCCTTGGTCTTAAAACTGTTTCTTTTTGTGTTTTTAAAAGTGGAGTCACTCCTTTAATATTAAATCAACAGTTGCCATGTTCTGTTATTCATGCTACAGAACTAATTCTGGCTCCTAGGAGATAAACAATAAAACAGAAATGCAAGGATTGGGGGAAAACCCAAACACAACCCACACTTAAAGCTGAAATGGAGGTGCTAAGAAGGACTGGAATTGGAAATTATCATGCAGTTTCTCATATGACTCCATCTACTAAAGACACTATTACATAAAAACCTCTTCTACAGCTTATTTTATAAATAAAGTGTTTATCTGGTACTGCCTATGACATTTACAGAATGAATCAGTATGGCTTCTTATGATACGCAAAGGTTTTTCAGTGTCTAAATAGTCTTAAATTATTATACATGAGATTAAGACCTTCAAAGACTGTTCCATTTAAACAGCTAAAACCAGATTTTAACTAAACCAAGACAGAAATTCTCCTTAAAACCATTCTTGAGGGCGGAAGCAGTCCTGGGTTTCAGTGAAGCGTTTCCCTTGATGTATTTTTATTGTTTTTTCATCATACATTCCAATGACAGAAACCGTGTGCCAGTTCTCATCTCTTCAGGCTTCCCACAGGTCTCCAAGGCACATCCTTGCACTTTGGCAGTGCCCTTGGGAGGAGCCCCCCAGTGCTGCCAGCCAGGCTCCTTCTGGGGGCAGCACCAGCCTGGGATGGGTTCGAGGTATGGGGAGCATCACCTGCAGCCAGAGCTCTCTGCTGGTAACAAGGGTGGGGTTGTGCCAGTACCTAAAGCTTCAGAAGAAATGTCCTTGTTTAGAACGGAACTTCGCCGCCTGTTTCACCAAGGATCAGAAATGGCAATGACAACATCAAAATATTAATGAGATTTTCTTGTCAGTTGTTATATGATTGTAGTAAAATGATGCTTCTTATCATGATTTATAAGTGCTTCAGTGTTTGCAGTAGAAGTGCAAGTGTTACCATTTATTGACTTCATAAAGAGAGACCATAAAAGATTAAGGTCAACTTTCTCAAAGGCTTTGCTGATTTTCAGTGAAGCAATAGATGGTACATGGTCTGATTTGTTTGGATTTTCACATGGGCAACCTGCTCAAAAATCTGGGCTTAGAGAGGGGGCTTGGATTTAGCTCTTGATATTCTTGTAGAATGGGTTTAGATGTGCTCTGTCCTATAGACAAGGTAATGTCATGTAGTTATTCTCCTGGTTGGTTCAGATGCATGAAAGCTGGAATCAGAGTAGTTAATTTTTCTTCATACAAGTGCATTTAAGGCAAGATTTCATTTCAGATGTGAATTAGAAACTTGGATCTGTGCATGTAATATAAGGAGCTAAGCTACAACTTTTGGAAATAACTTTCCATAGTGCCTTTAATTATTGGAAAATAGTATTTCTACAGTTGAACTTAAAGTAAAAATCAAAAGATACTTTTTTCAAAAATTCAGTCAAGGATTATTTTTTCAGGCTTTTAAAAAGCCATTTATGACACATAAGCATCAGAATATTTTACTTTTTTTCTAACTATCAGGTTTTTTTACAAATAAAATAATTTACTAGCCCCTTTCTTACTCCGGAGAAAGTATATTTCTATCAAATATTTCCTAATACAACAGAATATTATATTTGGCGCAGTTATTAGTATGAAAACTGATAGCTTCCAGTAGTAATTAATGTGATGTTCTCTTGCTTTTGTAAATAACTGCTGTCTCTAAGGATCTGTGCATGGATACTGGAAAAATGCATGCAATATTTTAATACTGTTTCATTTCTAAATAGTTAGTATATGAGTGTCAGGACAGCATTATGGAGTCAAATTATTATAGCAAAATGATTTTGTTTTAATGGAAAAAATCTCAGGTCTTACCAGAAAGTCAACCCAAAGGTACACCAACACATTATGAATATTTCAACACCCAAATAAGGGAAGTATCTCTCAATATCTGCGTAAAGTAAGCAGTCCTTATTTGGCAGATATCAATATTATTGCTATTAGATTGTAGATCTTTATGTTTCTGCCTAGTTGCTTGATTGATGATGATAAAATCTAAGCCATGTAGCCCTGATCAGTTTGTCAGGACATTTTTTGCATGCTGACTTCAGTCATTATCTCTAGATTGGTACTGTCTGGTTTCTTTTAGGGTAGGGGAATTGAGGATTCATAGTATATGGAAAGCAGACATAGCTAACAACGAAGTTTGATACTTCTGGAGAACTGGAGTTCTGCGTTTGGCTTTGAGTTTTCATATGCTGACAATGATTGGGCATAAATTTAATTGAGTTTTCACATGCCATTCAATAATACTTTTTTTCCCCTAGGGTTCCTCTGCAACCCAGTCTCATCTATTTTCACCAACTTCCTCTCACAAGTGCCAGAAGACCAGCTGAATGCTAACCAAGCATCTAGCCTGGCAGATAAACCCTCAAGGAGGCAAGAAAGAATTATCTGTATTAGAGTGGCATTTCAGAACTAATCCCACATTCCAAAAAGGGGCATATTTGGGTTTAGCAGTCTGCATTAAATAAGCAGGAGGTAAATTTGCAACAGAAGACTTACTCTGTCCTCCCTAGAGGAGTCTGTTATTTGAGATGCCTTGCCCAGTAATGTGATGTGGGTCTGTGGTTGAGTTGAAGTACTTCTAAGTCCAGTGGGAAACAGATAGCATCATCTTGTTTGATTTCTTTTTATTAGTTCTGCCTTTGAGTTTGTAATACAAAGAAGGATGAAACGAAGGTCTTCTAAAGCTGCAGGATTTGGGAATTTAGATATAGAGGAATATTTCTATGTTGGCTTTTTTTTTTCTTTTTTAATTGAGGGGAGCAGGCAGGGGTTGACACAGAGAAAGGGGAGAGTTGTATACCTGGTGAAGAAGCTGATTTAACTGAGATTCAGTACACTAATTATAGCTAGGAAGAATTACCTAATTTTATCCTTTCGAATGTGGTTCTTTGAACTGTGACTCCCATGCTTTCCATTAAATTGTATGAAGAGCTGTCTCACCAAATGGTCAATATTACCTGAACTGTAACACTTGCAAGATTACATATTGTTCTCTGACATGCTTTCTGTCTTTGTGACAAGATCTCAAATGGGTACAAATTTAAATTTGTTTAAATTCAAACTGAGTTTCAAGTGGTATTTTCTTGGTAAAAAAAACCCGCTATGCCATGGCGCAGCTTGTACTGGCTCAATTTATTTCTGGATTGTACTACAGCCAATAGCCTGGGAACCACAAACATTCAGCCCTACCATAATCCATTTTATATTTGAGATCCTGCTAGCTTCTAATACCCTATTCATCTGTGTTATTCCACAGTCCTTAGGTAACCTACCATAAAAAGCCTATGTTATGTATAATGGAACCATAGGATCAATCTTCAAACAGCAATCACTTTTCATCATAATACTTATATTCTGTGTTAATATTATACTTTGCTATGAAATTCTTTTCGTCCCCACAAATTCATGGAATCAAGTTAATGAATTACTGAATTTTTTTTTGTTTATTTTGAGGAATCAGGTATTCACCAGGCAAGATGGTACATGAAAAAGGAAAATCCTGGGTGTTAATGCAGGGCAGAGAAGAATTAATCCAAGACTTAACCCAGTACTCACCTGTTAATTTCAGATAGATAGGAAGAATTTGGTTTCCTTTTAAACAGTCTTTCTTGTTTTCATATGCTCCTGCTACCTCCCACTGCAACAATTTATCGAAGAAAGAAATGTTAAAGCATTGTCAAAAGGGCTACTCACGTCTCTTGTCCCAGAGCGAGCTGGAGAGTCAGAGAATTATGTGGGAGTAAATTTAATCTCAGACATTTCCTGAGTAATTTTGCAGACACAAGAAGGGTGGCTGGTTCAGATTAAAGCCAGGATAAGAAGTTAAATTTAGGCTGCACTTTGATATGCAGTCTTTGGAGTCAATAGCAGTGTAAACAGTTCTTAGCTGTTCTTTGCTCTCTGTTTATGCCCTTGCAGGTTTTTTTCTCAGCTGCACCAGTATCAGCATGAGAGAATTGAACCTGGGAACTGATCTAGATTTTCTGACATAATATTTTTACAAGAAAGAGCTGGGAAAGGGGAAGATTATTAAAAGGATGACAAAAAATTGAAACCGTTTTTGCTGCTGAGCATTTCATATTGTGTAATCATGGCCCTAGAAATAGCTTTGTTTGCCTGTAAACAGCCAATTGCCTATGTTGTTAATGTTCATGGAGTAAATTTCCAAAGGACAATAAGAAAAATATCTCCTCCTTTTAATAAATTCTGATTGTACAGAATGATAGTCTTCTCTTGCAAGAAAGTGGGAGTGTGGTCTTCCACTGGCTGATGTAGGCTTGATCCCATAAATCATGTGGTCTGGGAAATAAATGGGTTGGACTCGTGTGGTTGCGGAATGTGATAAATAAAAGGCCCATTCTGGGAGTTAAATCCAATTCCAGCTTCCCAGTCTAGGCAAATGTAGTGAGATCCTTAGAAAATAGTCTGCAAGGAGAGAGTGTTGAATAGAAATAAACTAAATAAACCTTCCCGTATGGCTCATTGAGAACACCGGGATCTTCTGTTTGAATGTCTGAGTCCTCATCTGGTTTCGCTCAATAGAATGTGGATTTATACAAGGTACTGCTTATTTCCAACCATTTTTTAGAAACTCTCATAGCACAAGAAGTTCATAGGGAACAACAGTAATAGTTTTAAATGTGCCCTGATTAATAGAGACCACCCTACGTCTTGTGTGTTCGACATTTGGAAATATCTGTTACTTAGTCCTGATGAGACAGAGCTCAACAAGAACCTACAACTGTTAATAGTTACTTCTAAAAACTTGTTTCTTAATATGTCCAACTGAGAATCAAAGTTGGGCAGGTGCTATTTTAGTGTCTAGTAATATTTTAATCACTTAATAGAATGCAAAGTCAATATGACTGCATTAGTGATATGATTCAAATACATGGAAACTCAGATTTCTGGAAAACTGTCCTAACTGAAGGCTGCCTGCTGTTTCAGATGACTATCACTTCCCCTGTGAAAGGGCAGGGGGAAATGGTTCAAGCAGGTAACAGCTTCTTAATTTGCTTTCTTAGTCTCACATCACCCACATATGGAAGAAGCAAAATCAAGTTAACACCCAAATTTAAACATAGTAGACATGTATTCTCATGATGTCAGTAATAAAAGTATGTGTAAAGCAGCATGTATATTCTGGAAAGGAAGCTAACCGTTAAAGCCAAGAAACATAGTCTGGCACAAATCTTTTTACAAGTCCAGAAAGACTCGATGATCTACAGATAGGTGTAGCTTAACAGCAGGAAGAAAAAGGAAAAGGGGATTGGGCAGCTGTCGGCTGTGTTAGTAGTACCAGACAGTGCCAGAGACTTGGGAGTAGCTTAAATGGGTAGTAGTGCAATTCCACAAAACTGTTGCTTTGTTTCATTATGAGTTTGGAATAAACACAGTCGAAACTAAAAAGTTTCACTACTCAGTGAGGATCTGGCACAAACTCTGAACACAAAAATAGAGAGAGAGATTCCTCAAATTATCAGGAGTTAAGATCATATTTGGACAAATGTTAGCCTGTTGTCTTAATTCCTATGGTTTTTATCTGAAGTATTAAATTCTCCTTATGGGGAAATATTCAAGACAGTTTATGGGAAGAATACAGTTACAGCTTCTAAAAACCTGCTGGAGTAAAATATAAGAGTCAATTTTTAGTCACTCAGGTAGTAAAACACAAATAAAATCAGTTTTAATAACTACATATTCAGAGTAGACATGTTCTGCAGGTAGTTGTCTGTTTCTGTACGCACTGCACAGTGTATAAGCAATCAGGAAAATCTTCCTGGTTTAATTTAAAGGACTAATTTTTTCCCTCTGGTTTATGTATTCAATGATATTTCATGTCACTGGCATAAACACATCATACGAGGGAGGAAAAAAGCCTATTTATTGGCAAATGAGCACAGAGGCCCCATTAAACAAGAATTTTTACAGTAGGCCTTTGCAGTGCATTGGTTTTGGAAAGAGTTGGGCTTCTTAAAAGGATGATTTCCTTGGTATTTTCAGTCTCACTGCTAAACAGTATTTTTGCCTAATGAGAGGGGTGCAGCTATTTACAGGGTTGTCTGTGTTGCCCACAGTAAACAGAGCAAGGCTGGGGGAACAGATTCACACCATTGGCACAGGAGCTGCCCTCAGTTCTGCAGAATGAGACACTGAAAGATCTGTCTGGTTCAGTGCATTAATTCTGGTAGTCCTGCACTTCTCCAGTGCTTTCCTGTCATGTATTTGGGCACCAGCTGTAAAAATCTTAACCAGCCACATTCTCAGCCCTTCCCAGTGTAGTTGCTCCTAGACCAGAGTCACATAAAGTCAAACTAGATGGTTGCTTGGGGCAGAAGGCTTCCTAGAGGAAGAGGAATTAGCCAAGATCTTTCTTCCATTTGTCTGTCCCAGAGCCCTTGAAAACCAGACTTGTCACTGAAAAAAAGTTGTCTAGGGAAGTAGGCTGGGAAAATTGCTACTTAGTCCATTACCCTTATCAGGTCTGGACTGGCTGGCACTGATTCTATCCCATCATCCTAGGGATGGAAATTCTTAGGTTTTTTTCCTTTTATTACTCCTTCCCCATACTGGGAAGCTTTGAGTTAGATTCTTGCCTGCTCTTTAAAGCTATTAGGGGAATATTCTTTCCGAACGCTTAGCTGCCAAGTAAAGCAGCAGTTTAATAATTCTGTTACCTTTACATTGCCAATCCACTGACATTTGTAACAATTAAGAAAGTTTCAGAATCTAAACAAAAATTAGAATAAGAATGAGCAAAGAAATTACTCTCTAATCTAACCAAAGCTGTACTATAGCTGCTTAGTGTCTGAGCTCAGCAGTGGGGAAGGGAAAGCATGATAAATGACTGAGGAAGGACGTGCTTCAATAGAGCTCTGCTTTGGTCTTCAAATTAAGCCAAAATGAATTGGGCAGAAACATACTTTGAAACAACGTCCTCTTGCCCCCTCCTTTTCCCCTGAGTACATTAATGATTACAAGATGTGGGATACATATCTGAGCAGCAACAAGAGCCTGCCTCCCAAAGTGGAGAGGAATATGGGAATGCACCCAGAGGAAACATAAGTTAGCCACCAGGCTCTTAACATTAAAAAGTACTATCAGCAACAAGGGATTGTAATACCACACATATATCAAAACCAGGCTTTGATTCTGTATTTTTATTGGGATGTTAAAGGTATAAAGTGACTACTTTCAAATAAACAGACAATTGTCTTTGTTTCTTTTTTCTGAAGACATGTATTTAAAGGTCAAAACTTTCTTCCACTTATAACATAACCATAATAGCACTTTGCATTCCCTGGATATGAAATGGCTTTCTAAGACTTAATCCTATTTATAGTCAAGGAAACTGAGGCACAGAGAGGTGAAATAACTGACAAAAAAAGCCAGAGTAAAACTATGTTCTTTGAAATCCAGTCCTATGTCCTGTTCATTGATTAATTCTGTGTATCTGGTGAGCAACCTTTTGTCAACTCTTCAGTGACTTTCTATTGTTCTTAGAAGTAAAGCAAATTTAAGAGAGGCAGAAAGAGAATACTGTGTCATGAAACAACGTAAATCTGTCTTCCTGTGCCTCATTATTTTCTTCTTTGAGAAATCTGGGAGAAAAAGGCCATGTATTTTCTATCCCTTTCACTGCTTGCTCTGAATGTATTTATTCTGGATGGACTGGGAGGGTATGTTCTCAACAAAAGGCATTTCTCAGATTTATTGTTTTTCTCTGTAGATGAAAGAATTCACATTTTTGGAGATTTTTATGATGTTATTTGGCTGAATTTAATTTTTCATATCATTAATATTCTGATATCTGAACTTAAACAATTCAAATTGTACCTTCTGTGTAAACTCTTCCTTACAAGAAGATAGTCTCTTAGATGATCTATTTTATTTCTTCCTGTTTTTATAAAAAATCTCTCCTGCTCACAAAGCCCTGAATGGTATTCTCAGAGTAAAGGTTTGGAGTGGGACAAAAGGTGCAATTTCCCTTTTCTCAGCCTAGGACTAATGGTGTGATGGGTGTTTACAGTGGTATCTTGGGCCACAGAGGTGTGGTAAACTTCCTTTCAAGATCCTCAAGAGCTGCTGTAGATTTAAGAGGGCTGCCTTATTTCTGCACTAGAAAATACAAACAGCTTGTTGTAAGATGTCGCAAATCTCCTTCCCTTCTTTCTCCCTGGGCTGCCTCTCCTAAAAGATGCAGCTCAAAGATTGCCCAAAGCCTTTTGCCTGTAGTTAATAACAGTAAGGAATAACATACTGGAATCCATGTCTTTAGTTTCTGGTTAGACTAAACACTATGCCATGTTACTAATAATTATATTCTTATGTCTAAGTTATCAACAAGATAATTTATTGAGAGTTTAATAGTAGTACTGGAGTGTGTTTGGATTCAGTTTTTTCTCTGTGGTCAGTGAATGTGTACTACTACATGTACAGCCAGACTTCAGCTTTGTGTGATTTATTCCATGGCTATTTTAACAGCAAGAAAAAACTGGATACTGGTTTTCTTTAAAAAAAAAAGAAGAAAGAAAAAGTCCAGGATTAGGACAGACACCTTCAGACACCTTTTGTCATCACTGCCTTCAAAATGACTCTGGGCTGAATTAATCTACAATCTATCATATTATCCAAGGGCATTCTATGAATAATTTCAAGTCAGTGCTAGCTTTGGTGAAGATATAAAGGCAGAATATCAATGTCAGCATTAACTTTCAATAATTTGTTCCAGGGTTAGCTAATTCAGGTCAAAGCATTCATCTATGTGATATGTAAAGCCACAACAAACTGTATTATGGATTGTATATTTTCTTCAGCCAGAGTAGGATCCAAAAGTGGAATAAGTGTGGATGTGTAAACAGAGAAATTCAGTTGGTGTCTAGGATAGAAGGGGGGTGTATCCTAGCGAATCAAGAATTTCCAATTATTTCACTTTCTCACCTCTGAATTTTTTTTCAGAAATATAGAATTAAAGTAGCAAAAAAAGTAGTAAAAAAATGTCAATATGTTATTTACAGTCCAAATTAGATGTTCACTTTGCTCCGCAATAACAGTTATTTTCATGGCTTAAGAGGTTTTTCTTTCCTTAAAAGAAAGCTAAATGAACTTTCTCTAATAACTCTTTTTTTAAAGAGCATGGAAATCTGATCATTTCTACTGGTCATACTTATTTGGCTGTTAGAGATCTGCTGTCAGTTTCTTTACCACATTTGGATAATAGAGATAAGAAAGCTGGGCTCCAAAGATTTCATGCCAATTAAATGTAAAAAACTCCAAAGTGTCAGCATAGATACTGATAATGTGCATTTACCTCAGAAATCTGGAGAAAGAAAACCCTCATCACTAGATTGGTGCGCTAATGCAGGCCTTTATTGCCCTGGGGTTTGTGTGTGGGTACATGCAGGTCCTTGCACACATTGGTGTGCAGATGTACACACCTCCAGTAATTGAGGTTTGCCTTATCTCTCATCTTAGGCTCTTATCTCCCTGTTAGTGGCTGTTCTTAGGAACTGACAGACCACTGATAAAAACGCTTGGTGAAGTTGTCCCTTGATACTTGAGTTTAAGTAATTTTCCTCAAATATTTTGAATTATCAGCTTGTCTTTCCCATCAGAAATACTGGTCATTCATGCTAGCTTTAAACAGGAAACCTTGGATATATTTCATGGCTCTCGTGAAAACATCTTCATTACCCCAGTCATAAGTCATCACTACCATAACCTTGTAGCTTTATTTGAATTACTGAAGGGGCTCTAACACTCATTTTCTAAGAATTGATAATGAACCATAGAAGTAGGGCAAAAGCATGCTCTGACGACCTGGAACCTGTCAAGATGCGGGTACAGGAAGTTGCAAGGAACTCCATTAACCATTGCCTCTCTCCCTCCAGATCTTCTTTGTTTCCCACTCCCTTTCCTTTTTGAGTATTGTTGGCTTGGATTTGGCAGGGAGCAGGGTCGGAGTCTGTGATTGACCAATTGTGGGAGCAGCAGCGAGGGATGGGAGACCAACCAAAGAATGGGGTGGTTTAGGAGAAAACACAGTGGACTCACAAGTAGCCAAATGGTGTTTCCTGAGTTGTTAGAACCCCTCTTTGTGTTTGATGGAATTCATGCTGACCTTGAGGAAGTTTTGGTGTTTATGCAGACGCACAGAATCCTTCGGCAGTCTGTGTTTCCTGTTTCCAAGGAAGTTCAGGCTTTTCAGGATAGCTGAGGTGGGGTAACAAAAAAAGTGATACCCCTGCAGGGTATCCTTCCTCAGGATTTAGTAGCCAAGGGAAGTATGAAGTGCACTAGGAACATGGGCGCTTTCAGGGGATAATACTAACAGTACACGCAACATGCTTGGGAAGGCTGGTAAACTTGTGCTAAGAACTCTGGGGGAGAGGAGGAGGAGGAAACATTCAGCTAAACAAATCCAGGATTGGTTCTATGGAACTCACTGCACAAAGAGTGGGGATGGACAGCTCTTTGTGACAGCAGTTGAGCACTGGAGACTGGGCTGCAAAGAGTTAGGGGAGAATGTGTACAGGGAAAGGGCAGCATAAGCCACTGTGGAAAAGGGTCAACCAAACCTAACCTAAACACTTCAAATACAGCTGACCTGATCCTAAATTTTAGCAGGATTCTTAAAAAGGCAGAAACCTGGAAACAAAGCAGCCTGTACAGATTGAGACTAGAGTTCAATGCTATTTTTAACTTTGTTTGAATATCTGGTCCCGCTGCAGTAGGCATGGAGAGGAGGCAAGCTTTGACATCTCAGCTTTCAGAAAGCTGAAAGCGGAGGATTACTGCAACACATTTCCTTTAGCTGAGGAAGAAAACTCAACCTAACTCTCTTTTTGTCACCTCATAAAGGAGGTCTTGAAATTATGAATGAAAGGAAGATTCTCTCTAAAAGCAAGCAAACAAAAAAGTCCTTCATTTATTGTCCAGAATAACTGAATTAATGAAGACTGCTATATCATTGTGACCTTGCAAACTCTTCTACTGTAGTGCCCATGTTAGGAGCATCAGGAAATGGCCTGTTTGGACTTATTTTGTGGCTATGGTATTTGCAGGAATGTTTTTCAGCTACCTTATAGGAAAGAGATCACCAGTCCAATAGGTTTCAATAATACTCCATTAAGCTGAGTTTCCTAAACAGCTTCAAGCAGCTTTAGAGGAGGAAGGCAGCTTTGGCCAAACAGTGCATGCATCTTCACACTTGGAAAAATGGTCATATTTCTGCTGTGCTCATTTGGGCCCATATGTAAACAGAGTTAGAATTCTGCCTTCAAATAAGCATCAGTCTAACCTCTGCATTTATACAACCTAGTGCCTTTGTAAACAACCTGCAGCACTCCTGTCACGACAGCAAGAGTTTATTCCAATTGCAGTAATGCCACAATATTGACCTTGTTGGCATTGTTTTTTTATTGTTTAAGGAACATCAATTTCTGTATTGGATAATGTGGAAATTATAATGTAAAACAAAAAACAAAAAAAAACCCAAACCGAAGAAGCACAGCCCAAACCAGTTCATAGTCAAGGTAAAGTGATTAAATGCTCTCCAGCTTTGGTTTTGTTGGAACAGAGCTGGCAATTACTGCCCAAAAGTAGAGCTGCTTTAGAAGCCACAAAATAGTATTAGATAATCTCTGTAACCTCTCAGCTCAAGGTTAGTGGTTCACTGATTTTTGTCTAGCAAGAGACATGCGTTTTTTGCTTTATTACACCTTGGGATGCGTTCTTCTTGTAGCTGAGGTAATTTCCTAGATGAAGTGCTGACCGCGGCTGGGGCACTGCAGTTTGTCTCCTGTTCAGGTCTCTAATATGTGGTGTCTCCACTGCCTGTTGTTGTGGCCTTTAGCCTGCTTGTGCTCCTGTGAGTCTCTTGAGGAGCAGCTTCAAGAAAACCCTGCTGCCCCTTTGTGACCATGAGGGGAGGCTTTGCTGTCTCAATGGCCGGCTGCAAGGCTCTCTCATGCCCTGCGGAGTTCTGACATTCCTGTTGGCAAAGGAGCGCTCCAATCTGCATTATTCTGGCTGCTGCAGGAAATGAACAGTGGCTGGAGTCTTGCCACCCTTTTGGTTATGCAAATCGGGAATTATGCAGAAGAGCTATTTGAGTCTTGTTTTATTTTTGCTTAATCAGTTGTCAACATGTTTATACAGTTCAGTCACTGTCACTTGCCATTGTTTTGCCCTGACTCCATGTTTGCGGAGGAGTTCATCACAGGGAAGGGCGGGCAGAGAGGCTGCTCCTTTGAGAAGCAGCCGGGTGAGGCTTGCAGGCATTTCCCAGAGGCACTGGGGAGCCACCATCCTGCCCAGGCACTGCAAACCAGGCAGAGAAGAAAACAGAAATTGTCAACTGGTAGATCTGCCCATGCCAAATCAGTTCCATTTCATGCTGGCTTGCCCTAAGAGGGATTCTTGTCTTAATGAAAGCTGTGCAGATCTAGAGTAACTTTATCATCTGTAATTGGGTTATCCTGGATTTGTTCCACCCTAAGGTTGGTATGCGGTGCAGATCCTCCCTCATGGGAGAAGGAGGGAAGGGTGAAAGCAGCAACCTTTAATGTCTGAACTGCCACCTACCCAGGTGCTGTGGCCAAGAAAGCCTGTGACAGGTAGAAGTGAGAGTTACTCCCATTAGGCAGACATGGAGTATAAACCTTTCATCCTTATTGGGCAATGACTGAGTGAAGTGAGCAGCATTCACCTACTTGTTCTCATTAGGGTGGATTCCGTTGGGGCTCAGGGCATCCCTTGGCATAGAAAGCTATAATTCATATTTCACAACACTAGCTCTTGTAAATATGATGTAGAAATCAATAAGTTGGTTTTTAAATTCATGTTCCAGTTTTCAGGTTATTAAGAAGTTTCTCATAGCCTACTTTGTACAGATCTTACTGTGTGTTCTGTCATATCACCTCTAATTTTGAGTTGCCTCTTAAAAATACATACTCGCTTGTTTTTTTGAATTAAAGAAACCTTGAAAGAAATTATTTTTTTCAGTTCTCAAACCACCATTAATCATGACAGCTGTTGCAACTCATAGAGGCAAATTGTGAGCATGTTTTTCTAGAGTTTGGGGTTTTAGTGGCGTTTGGTTTTTTCCTTCAGATAACCTTACTATAATTTGCAATTACTTTCAAGCAGTGTGTAAATGATGCATCCAGTGTCTGCAAAACATTGGTCACCCACTAAAGAGTAACTATGGATTTATACCTACTAAAACTGGCATTTGCAATGTATTTAGAGCAATATCCCCACCCTTCAGATAAATAACAAAGCTCATTTTCTTTTTTCTTTTTCTTTTTTTTTTGTCATTGTCATAGAATTGGTGGCAGGTAGGAACAGCAGCTTGTTCTCATAAATGAGAAGAGCTGTAAACATTGATTAATCTTCATGTAAATTCCTTTTGCCACAACCCTGCTGACAGATCATTATCCTCTCGAATGCCTGTCTCTTTAGCCATACTGCCTCCCGACTTTGTCATCCTCTATTAAGTAAACTGGGTTGTGCATGGCTTGGAAAGGAGAACAATAGAGACTTGGGTGTTGCAGTCAGGGCTGTTGGCAAATTAATAGATGACACCTCTTGCCACTTAAAGAAGCAAGAGGAGAACTAAATGAGTTCATCAGCACAGGGCTCAGCAGTGGTGTTTTGGCTCAGTTTATTGTGGCTGATGAGACACAAAACTAAACTCTAACAGTTGCTCAGCTCCTTGCGTGATTGTTAAGCCTGGTATCTTGGCCAAGTTCCATTTTGGGTCATTATGTTGTCCTTTCTGCTGTTCCCCTGTAGTTTCAGCTGGATTAATTCTTTTTTACTTCCCCTTCTGGAACCAGTTATTTGGCACTGCTGGCACTCTTCGCTGGCATCCCAGAGGCTGACTGCATGTCAGTGGTAGGTGGATGTGAAGGAGTAATCTTCATCTAAAGCCTTTAAAGCACTTGATCTGAAAAGATGAAAGGACTCTAAATAAAGGAAGAGGTATCACTGTTATTCAGTCACAAATCGAAAGAATTTCCCGTGCTCATCATATTGAGGTTGACACCTGGTACTCAAGGAGAGGAAAAAGTCTTTTGAGTTGGTTTTGGTTTCCCTATTCTCCCATTGATACTTCATCTAAAAGCCTGCCTGACCATATTGCTTTTATCCAGTCACTGCTGACCAATAATGTGTTTATGACGTTGCAGTATTTCCAAGGTAACACTTTGTCAGCTGGAGATGAAAATTTTTGCATTCAATTTCCTCTGCCCAAATGACATTTTTTAGCCAAAATGCACATGATAAGCAAGTTATTGTCCATCCAGCACTGAGGAAGGACACCTCCTGAGTTTTTAGTAATGTGAATTTGTACGTATGAAACAAACCAAAGCAAGCCAAACATTTCCCAAAGCACTGTGTTCTTCAATATAATGAAACAATACTAGTTATTATCTACTGTCAGTAGCATATGAGAAATGCCAGATTAAATGTAAATTATTACAAATACAGCTATGCTATGTAATTTACATATATTTACCGAATATTTCTTGTGTATAATCAAACACTTACCATTAGCTATAAATCTTCTAGTTTTCAGTGTTGTCAAATGCCTTTGTCCATCATATTATGGTCTTAAGCAACCTCTGTTCTGTATTTTCATAATCTTCTTGCTAATACTGTGGAATAATGGCCTTTAGTTGAAGGTGTGGGACTAACTATTACAATGGGAAAAACAAACGAAGTGAACATGCTGACCTCATTACAAAATAAGTGGTTGCCAAACAAATATTGCTAGCTTCTTCCTTAGAAACAATCTGATATGAAGCAGACAAGTATGTCTTCTATTCAGCCTGTAAATACTTTGCATAAGTGTAATTAAGGACACACATTTTTTCCCCACAGTCAATTTTAATTATGATCCTCTTCTCTTCCAATGTCCGTATTTTTCTTATTGAGGTCATGGGTTGATTTTAATATTTGGAGGAGGTAACAACAGAACTGAGGTCTTCTATGGAAACAGATGTCAGATTATTTTTATCAAAAGCCACATTTTGTTTTAGACTGAAGATCCGAATAGTCACTCTTAAGAGATGGCATTGCCAAAAAAATTTAATACCCCTACTTCCCCTTTTGCTTCCAAGAAATCTTACTATAGAGCATTTTTTTTTTCCTTGAGAAATACCAGAAACTTACAGTAGTTAATATTTGGTAATAATATTTGGTAAATATTAACTAGGAAGGAAGGAGGGCATGTCTAAATATTAGGATGTTAAACACCATTTTATCTGTCTTTACATTTTTGAGTGTAATACCAAAAAAAATCTCTTTTGATTAGAATCTTTGTATAAAATAAGCACATAGGATAATTTTTTGGGTGAAACATCTAGCACATATAAATTTTAAGAAACTATATTCTTTGGGCAGTGCTTATATGAAGACTTTGACCTTATTTTAGGACTCATTTTTTCTCCTAGAAAACGGAAAAGCATGCTACTTGTCTTGTAATTCTGTTAATTCTAGTTCTTGTGTTTAATATCTAATTGTAGAAAAATAAAGGAACAAGTAGTGAAGCATCAGGCAAAATCTTGATTGTAATGTGATTAGAAGTTTGAGAAAAGAATGCTAACAAGACATAGTTCTTTATAAAACTGTGCTATATATTTTTACTAAAGTGTTTGCATTAATGTGTTGGTCAATTTTCAGAAGAAATCTTTATTTTACAGAAATCAAAACAATATCAATAGTCTTAGTAAATCACATATACATTATTGAAAAATATTTTTAATGAAATCTGGATGGAAAGTTGAGTTTGTCTTGACAAAGTCTCTAGAAAGGCTTTACATGATGTATGGTGGGCTAGTAATTTTATTTTGTTTTCATGAGGAAAGAATAGTAGCTTAGTCTGTGAGTTTGGTGGGCAAGTGTCACAAATGTTGCTAAGACCAGGTGAATAGTTCTTAGGAATGGGCTCTGAGAACTTCACATAGAGGCGTAAAAATCAGACTTGGGTAATTTAGAGCTGATGCATCTGGCAAAAATAAAACACAGCACAAGAGTACTGAAAAGTTCAAGAAATGCTCAGACATTAGTGAAAAGTGAGGTAGACTTGAGTATGCAGGAAGGAATGACTCATATTTGTCTGCCCACACATTGGTGCCAGTGTAGCAGGCTTGTGAAGTGTGACAGTGTCTCTGTTACAGCTACAAAACTATTTAATGAACACAACAAATGCATTAGCAAATGAAAAGGTGTCTGAAGAAGAATTTGAGTATGCTATGAGATAAATTTCTCCCTCACAGATAGGTCAGGCCTATGCACATAGACTGCCTGGCCTGCCAGATTCTCCTGGCCTGCTTCTTTGAAAGGTTACAGAATTTAAAAAGGGAAAACTGGGGGCTGGATTGAGTATTCTGCCAGGTTTATAGCCTATGTGGCTGTGGAATATCCTCTCTGCTTTCCCCCACCTTCTGTGCCACTATCACAAAAACAAATCCATACTTATGCCCCTGAAATGTGCATAGGAGGAGATCCTGATAAATGGCAGTATGTAATCCTGGTGACAGGGTGGCCATTGGTATGTGTGTCAAAGCAGGTGACTGAATGCTGAGATGCTCTCTCCCAGCTCACACCTACTCATTGTATCACAGGGATGTATTTATGTCTCAGTTTGCAACAGGTAATCTGGGTCCTGGGTACTATTTACCAGATGGCATTTGCAGCCTTGATTCTTCTTCTGGAATTAAATGTCTAGGCCCTTAAAGTCAAATTATTTCTATCCCTGTGGAACTTTTCCCCCTGCTTTTATCCAATAGTTCTAGCCTTTTTACTCCCTATGTATGAGACATTAAGCGCTCTTCTTTTAAGCTGCTGCAGAGGTAAAAGCTTGTCTCTCTGTGCTGAGGACAGCATAAGTAGACTTGACTTGGTTTTGGTGACTGTTGTAATTAGGGCATGACTTATTATTCCCCTTTAAAATAACTTCTTATATATAAATCTACCAGGGCAGTCTAGATAGGAAGCTGGGAAGACCCTACTTCAAAAATCCAACTTTAGTGTACTTAATCATGGCAGGTGAAAGCAGGAAAATACCCACATGTCCATAAACTGAGCTGCTATGAAAGCAACCAGGGCTCTGAACCCTGGTGAACCCTGAACAAAGGTGTTGTGTGTATACTGAGAAGGTATTTTGCTGAATCAGAAGGATTTGTGGATTCAGAACCTGGAGTCCTTCTCTGTAAGGAAAATTTAGAAATCTTTAGGGTATCAGAGTACTTCAGTTCCTTTGTAAGAAACTTCATGAATTGCCTTGACTAGAAATCTGACAGATCAGAATTCCCTGTATGGACTCTCAGCACAGTCTGACCTGTGTAAGAAAAAACCACAACCCTTCTGGCATCTGTGGACTTCTGCTGCCTGACTTGAAAATGCCTCCAGACTTGAGGTGCTCCTAGGGCTAGGGATCATCTGAGCAGGTTTTGAAGTTTTGGACAAGGTTATCTATA
>WBNO01032214.1:1858-18665 GCA_013400575.1 Peucedramus taeniatus | reverse complement strand
TTTCCTAGGAACTTCACTGTATCTGAGATATCTGTTGACAGAAGATGCTGCTGATAGCGCTGATAGTAAATGTGATTTGTGGTACAGTGCCTCTTTGATTTTAGTTTTCCCAAACTTAGGATGAATTTAAGTTGAGAGGGGCCATATATTCAACATAATCCTTGGATCATATCTTGTGAAGTGGAGGGCTTTCTTAACCTGTGTTAGTCACATGCTCAAGCTGCACAGGTTCAGTGAATTTAGTTCTTATTCTTTTTAAGACTGAAATGGCCCAGTTTCTAGGCTAACTAATAATCCTCCTCTTAACTATGCTGTACATATCGCAGATGGTGCTTGACAGACTAGTCAGTGTCTCAAAGGTCACTACAACACTATTAGCTAGATCACTATGCCCTTTGTTTCTTGAGGATGCTTCTACTACAGTACTTGTTTCTTGAAAAAATTATGGGAGTAAACTTTGGGGTTTGTTCTAAAAGGAAACCTTAACCACCTCTCTCCTCACCAACAAGTGCTTCAAATGTGGAGTTGTTTGTTGTCAGTGAAGCGCTCTGAAGTTTAGCATTCTGCTAATACAGGTATGATCGGTGGTCTAGTTCTGTTCTTTGCCATTCTTTTCTAGGAAGATGCAACACTGAGAATGACTTATATTTTAATTTTTTGTCATAGTTACCTTTTAGAGCTTTCATTGTGCTTTGAGGACTTATTTCAGCACCTGACAAAGAGGAACATTTAAAGCCTTCTAGAAATTCTGGTGTCCAAAGCTGTATGTGTTCATTCAGTGTAGTATGAAAACACTGAAATGACTAAAGGGTGTTTTAAAAGCAAATAAGAAAAAGTGAGGCTTTAAACACCATTATTTTTGCTTTATTGAAATATTTACAACCATAGCCATAAAAATCAGCACATCTTTGTCATAGGTGCAGAAACATACAGTGAAAAATCTCGTTTCTGTTTTGGGTAATGCATGTTTATGAATGTATTTTACAGCAAAAAAATGCATTTCTTCTGCCTTCTTGCCTAACTAAAAGTCTGCACTTGTGTGTTATATTACTGAAGTAATATGAGTTTCCAAAGCCAGGCTCAGATTTGGAGAGATAACTTGCAAATTCCAAAGCTACTTTTTTTTTTAATCTGAGACAAAGGCACTTCCTGAGGCAAGTTCATCTATACTGTTAATATAACTCTTACAATTTTTTGCTTAAACTGATTGTGCAATGTGAGGCTTAATTTTAAAGTTCTTTCACAATATATGACTCACATGTTGCTTTTTCTGTTGCATTTAAGAAGTCAGGTGAAAGTATGGTCTCATAGAATTGTCTCCTTGAAATATTTTGTAGTCATTTGTGCATTTTCAGTAATAGATGTTCAGGTATTTATATGCTTCTTTTTTTTTTTTTTTTTGGTGGGCAATTTAATTTAATTATTTTGAATGTCTTGTTTCTGGAGTCTTCTTTTTTCCTAATTTATTACCTTTTATACCAGCTGAAACTCTATTTTTTATACATTGGTTTAATTTATTTTATTTTTATGTTAGCAGTAGGAATTGCATTCATCTGTCAGTCAACAAATACTGAGGAAAGATTTGAGCTCTTTATGGGATTTCCATTGGTTTCCAGATAGTTAAACTGTTAGAATTTAATATTACATTGCGAAGCAAGCAGTGCCATCCTGGATGAAAGAAATTTCCCATATGCTAAAAATAAATTGAATACAATGGACGTCATTTCCAAACAGAATCACAAATGTTCTTTTGTAGTACATGATCTTTGTCATACAGGGAAGCATACTGTAGAAATGATTTTTTATTTACATGAAATATACATTAAAAAAATGCAAATTCATTTAGCTAGCAACTCTGTAAATATTTTTAAACTACTTTTCCAGTGTAGGAAATTTCCATTTTAATTAGATTGCTACAGGTTAATAGAGGGATGGGAGAGATGCTGGAAGTTAATTTGTATCCAGGCAAACTCAGCTAATTTCTTATATCTTTATACTGCTGCATCTCCTTTTCCATCCTATTACTTCTAAATTTCAAGGTTCCAGGAATATCAAGAAAATACTTAATATTTCAAAAAATATTCAGTCTTCACACAACTATTTGAATTGGCATTTCTTAGTGTCCTTGTCCCCACCCCCCGCCACACAGCTGTCACTAACAGAGGAAAAGGACTGGGGGGAGGGAATGAGGAAGCCCTGCTAAAATCGTGTCACGTAGCACTAATTCATCTGCTCTCATTAGAGTGAGCGAGGGACAGCAGTGATGGCCAAGAGCTGCACTCCACACATGACACACGAACAGTTTGGGGAATAGAAAATTGCTTTCTCAGGAAGCCCAGCCAATTAAGGACTTGACCATATTGAATGTCAAGTGTTAATTTAGGTTTTTCTTCATTTTCCCAGTAGTAATGCGGGTCCTGTGATGAGCAAATACATGTCAAGTAAAAGTTGATTGCATGAAGGACCTGGGTATTATATGTCACTGACAAGTCACAAATGTACTCTAGTCTTTTAACCCCTTAGGTGAGTCCAGAAAGGAGGGGAGGGGAGTAGCAGAGGGGGATTAAATGTACTATAATGATAAGAATAGATAGCTTATATTAGGGAGAAGTCTGGATGGGACAGACAGGATTAGAAATTTGTGCAAGAGGCTAGGATGCAGACTTTCTGCAATCAGTGCACATATGTGGTACCTTTCTGGGTTATAATTAATAAACAGACCTAAAGACCCCCTCAGGATCCTTTCAGGTTTTAAACAAGCCTATGAAGCATGCATGTTATATCCTTCATAAGGTTTCATGCAAGGAGAAGGAAAAGAGGTACACAGTGCCAAAAATATGAAGTGCTCCTTAAAGGATTTCTGTTTTGAAAGAAAATAATTTCGCATTCTTCATGGAAAAGAAAATATGTATTTCCAAGGTCTTTGTTTTTAAAAAAATAGCCAGAAATAAAAGACAAAGCCCCAATATGAGAGAATGAAATTATGAAACATTTTCCTGTCAAAGCCAGATTTATTTTCCAGCTTGTGTACTTCTCCAGGTTAATTTCACAATTATCAGAAACCCCCTGAATGGCCACCTACCCTTATCTTATGTGGTACCTGCCTCTACTAGGGAAGTAAGGGATGGCAAAGGCAGTAGTACTGAAGTCCATTTAAGTGAAGTAGCATTTCCATTTACTAGATGTGGATACTTATGTATCATCTATAGCATCTAATTTCCATTCATCAGCATATTATTTACATATGAATGTTCTAAAATTAAGAGAGTGTCTGTTTCTATTGCAATTGTATAATTGACAAAAAAATATTCCTATAACAATATAGGTGTTGTGTAGTACAAATACAAGGAACTATAAATGGCAGTTATGCAAGCACCTAGAAAGTTGTCCATGACTATTTAATTTAATCTGAAATGGTACAAGCCACTTATGCTTTCCAGGAATTTTTAGAAATTATTTTCTCTGCCTAGATTTTGTTTTGTTTGTTAATATCTAACCTCCAGATGGGTAACTGTTTGAAGCTGGTCAGAAAGCACTATATCTTTTTCTTAAATATTACTGTGCTGATCCTAATTAGTACATGTTATGCCTATTGCTCCTTTGAATTTTACTTCTCTGCATTATGATGAAGATATTTAGGTGCCAAGGTACACTGCCACTGTCCATGACATATATGTTCAATAGAAATAAACCGGACTTCATTCTCATGCAGGTAGCTTGACACTTTAAATTAATGCAAAGTTTACCAATAAATACATAAATAAAAAATAAATTAAACTTGAAACAGACATCTTTTCCAAACAAAAGCAATTTAGGTTTGATCTGTATTTTCTGGACTGACATTCACTTCTCCATGCATATGAAATGGTGTTGTCTATGTAATTAAAACAAACACATTTTTCTTAAGAAACTGTTTCAATAATCTGACCTCAAGACAATCAGTAATACTTTTTTTATGACAGTCCCACTTCAAGTTTGCATAGAAACTCCTTATACATACATGCCATCTCAAAATAAACCCAACTTACTTCTCCCTCCCCAGCCTCCTCTCCTTTGTATTTCAGGTAGCATCTGTAGATCTCAGCTGGCATTTAGAACGGCATTTTAATCGTAGCAGCTTCTCTTCTGCTAGGTGTGCAGAGGGATTTTGCCAAGTTTCCTTAAACTAAATTCCAATGATGGCATCTCAGGTTGCTGATTCAAGATTTTGCTGCTCTGTGGTGTCACTTTTGACGGATGGTACCTAATGCAATCAGCCACCACTAAGGCAAGGCCTTCGTTTGACCAAAGGGTCCAAAAGAAAAAAAAGGGAAAAAGAAAAAAAACCCCTCCAGCCGTCCACCCAACAACAAAATAGGGCAGACTGCTCCTGAATCTCTATTTCCCAATGCTTTAGCAGAAGATGCCTCCCTTTGCGCATGTTTTTGATAAATTTAAGAAGTCAAATCACTGACACAGATGGATAATCCAAGTGTATAGGGTGAAGAGTTATAAATTAACACATTATTCCCTCTTAATGTGAAATACTTGAGAATGCATTTTCTCGGTCCCCTGACATCTACCCAGTGAGGGCTCGCATTGTACTTTTCAAGTGGCATTGATTTGTTAAAGCGCTGAATTAGCATCTCAGGCCAGCTGCCTGTTCCACTGTTGTGTTGTTGGGTTCATTCTCTTTCTCTCTGCCTTGCTTCCCGCTGCCTTGGCCACACACAGGGCTTCAGCCTGCTTACCCCAGCTTTTCCCCTCTGTTATTTTAGCTAATCCACACTCACCAAATGTGCCTTGCCGTGCTAAGTAAATTAACATATTTCTCATTGCATAAAGCTGATAATATGCACATGTGTGTATACTCATGTGCATGCGTGTGTAATTTTTTTGGTTGGACTGGGGAAGGAATAAGCAGGGGGCAGAGTGGAGAAGGCTGCAAGGATGAATGTATGTATTTACCAGCCTCATTCTCTATTGAAGTTACACATTGTTCTTGTATTTAATTTGTGTTGTGACGAGGTCTTCTGTACAGCAGCTGAGTCAAAGAGAAAAGAGAGAAGAAGTAATATATGTCAAGTCAGAAAAGCTATTGAAATGCAGTATTAAACTGCATACCTTAGGTCTGAATTTAAGAGCCTCTATTACTTTGTCTAGTTGATCATTAGTGAATGCCTGCTTGGATCTAAAGGCAGTTTGTGCTTACATGTTTGTATTGAAATATGTTATTTATAACTGTGGGTTTTTTTAGTCTGATTGTAATTATCTGGTTTAAAGACTTTCTTATTCCCATCCTTCATTTCCTCTCTCAGCCTGTCCCTATTACTGCTGCCTTGCTATTCACTTTTAATATTTTCAGTGTAACTTCCCATTTATATTTCTCATGGTGGCACCTGATTTGTAGCTTTGGCCTAATTGACTAAATTACACTAGTAATATGTATGTTGCAGTAATGAAGATTACGTACATGAAATTAATATTATATTTCATTTAAGATGGCTAATAAAATGTTCATATTTTTATCTGTGGTTCCTTGACATAGATGAATGAGATTTCTAGAGTTGAGTAGTGAAATGACATTCTTCCATACTGCACATTCATTATTCCTGTATTATTTTGATTATCTTTTCCTTAGCATTGTTTCCTGTGAGAATTTAAGGTAATTTCCGTCCCAAGCTTTGTTTCTGATAATGGAAATTTCAGGAATAATCAACAGAAATTTTTCTTTCTGTCTTTTATAGCATGACAAATTCTGTTGTTTGGGACACAGTGCTTCTGGAAAATATTTTCTTCTTGCAGGGTGAATAAAGTGATACATTTTTCTAGGCATTGGAAACAGAGTGTGAGCTGGCTTTGAAGTCTCAGATAAACTGAGAGTAAGATCCGTGTGGGTCATCTATTTTGTTAATATCTACTAGCATAATCTTCTAATAATTGCATAATATTTATACCAATTAGCGGCCAAGTTTTGTAAATCTTAATTGTCATTAACACCATTTCAATTGCATGGGAGTCTGGATTAGGTTTGTTGCCTATTTAGATTTTATGTTTTTATAGATTTTGCATCTATTGGGCTTCCAACACAGTCAAATGGGAGTATTTACTATTTGCAAAATGTATATCACTCTTCAAATATAGAGCAAAAAATGTTTTTTGCCTTGAGATGCTTGCATTCAAAACCTAAACTCAACAGACGAAGATTAAGATAATGTCCTGTTTGAGTAACCTGCCCAGATTCCAAAGAGTTATTTTCTGGTTGATAGGGGTATTAGATTTATGGCTTCATAGAGGTGGGGGGATTAAACAACTATTGTCACTTAACTGTGCTGTCAGAGGTAAACTGAAAATAGAATAGAAACAGAAGACACTAGGTCTTCCTGTGTTTTCTCAGTAGCACGTTATTAATTGCTCCAGAGTAAGGTGCAGTGCTGGCATTGCCACTGTAACTTTGTGCAAGGTGCAGAGGACAAACCAAGTGTTCCCTGCTGTATTTCCTTTATGTAAACCAGAGGTGCTGTGCTGATGTGCATCTGATACATTGTGGATGCAGATAGATCAATTTCTACTTTTTTAGGCAAAGAGGGTCTCTGCACCATTGGAGACTGGTTTAATTGTGCAAGTGGTACACTCAGCTTAGGGCCCTGCGAAAATTAATGCCATGTAAGTGATCTCAGAGCACCTAGTTTCAGTTAAGGCATAATTCATGGTGGTTTTTGCAGAAGTTTCTGGATGCTGTTTGAGCAAAAGATGAAATAAGAGTAAGGATCTACAGAAGGACTAATGAAGAAGTGACCAGCTAGAAATAAAGCTATTCACAATACAGATATAAAAAACTGGAAGAGATCAGTCTCTCCTTCATTGTCCCAAATTTGGTTCAAATCTCTAATATCTGATCTTTCATATCTGCAAGTCATATAATGGATTATATTAAATAATAAGCTGCAAAACATACACATACCATCTTTCCATAGAAAAAGGCATAAGATATTTGGCATTTGTAGCAGCCACAGATTTTAAGCAAGCTCTTTCTTGAGGCTGTGGAGCAGTGTCCTGATTGCAATTTCCTACCTTCATTGGGATTATTCCTTGCACTGGTTGAATTGAAACCTCAGTTGGTGCTGTGCTCATGCCTTCTGTTGTCATATAAGAAATCTTCACAGTCTTGTCAGACTTTAAAATTCAATGGGAGCACAATAAATGAACAAGAAAATATGGAGAATGGACTACATCTCTAGATACTCTAACTATAAGCAAGGCTGGAGTGGTCATTACATAAATTTAAAAAAAAAATTAAAATGCAGTTTATAACAAAGGCTTCTATTCAGTCTTGTTGTTATTTATATGAGAGCCACATTAGAAGCTGGACTTAATAGAATAAGTAAGCTACATGCATTTGACTGAAGGTTCATATATATACATATATATACATGTGTATATCTAAATATATGACCCATTTTCAAGTTATCTGAAAGCATTTTTAGGAAAGAAAAATAGTGTTACATAAATCTGTGTCATAGTACTTTATTTCTTGTGGAAGCTGGCACCCAAATAGAGAATTAAGTTACTTCCCTGAGTACTGTGCCAAAGTAGAAACTGAATTTCTACATGACACACCTATTTGTAACCAAAGGAACTGATTTGTCTTTGTAGAGAATTTAGTATGAGATATTGCTATTGCTTCACAATTAAATTATTCTGTTATTTAATGTATTTGTGCATCATTTTTTGCCAAAGATGCCAGGATTACTATGAGTTCCCAGTGACAGGAACAGTTCATAACTAGGGCTGCTAAATAAGAAAAAAATATGAATGACAGGTTGTACTGCAGCTCCTTTGTCCGACCCGTCTCTACATTTTAGTTGTTGCACTCCACAAACCTCTTTTCAGTAACAATGATTCTTCACCTGCCTTCTGAAATGAATGTCAGTGGTGTCAGGCCATGGTCTGGTTCCACAGCCCTTAGTGATTTGAAATAGATGCAAGCATGCATATTGACTAAGTTTTCAGGTTGAGACCCTGATCTAATGTCATGATGGAAGGACAAAAGAAAGAAGCGCTGGTGGCCAGGCTTCAGATAAAAGAGTCTTTTGTACGAACTGCCTAATTTCCTGAGCACACTATGTGAATATCTGTGTGGGAGTCAAAGGGGGTAGTTGATGGAAATAGCAGAGTTCATGCAGCAGTTTTTCTGTGCCCAATTTTCTTATTCCCTGTTTCCAGAGCAGGCAGCCATTTTCTAGCATGTCAAGTAAAGGCGAGTTTCTTCCAGAATTATGCATTTGTGTGAACATTTCTACTAATTTTGCCTGGGAAGAAGTCTGTATTCAACCCCTTGGGAAGAGTTTAATGCAGATGGTGATGTGGAAGCCCCCAGAGCCAGACCCTGGCAACCGAATAAGCTGCTTCTTCCAGGTCTTTGGGGGAGCAGTAGAGTTGTACTAGTTTGATACCTCAGCATCCAAGCCCAATGAACTCAGTAGAAGACTGTCATTTCAGATGCTTCTCAAGAGATATGGGAACGTGAACAAGCAGCCAGAAAACTTTTAACTGAAGATGTGAATTCACGCATTTGCTGCCTTTTCAGGACTCTGCAGCTGTCTCCTCTGGCACTGGCCACCACATTGATTCCAAATCCTAAACAGCAAAAGATTCTTATTGTTGTGGAGGAGGAGCTAGACAGGCACCCAGATGTTAATTCTCTTGCAGCTTTCACTGCATTTTTGTTTGTGCTAAATGTCCATCCTCCATGAAGGCATTAATGTGATTTATATTTCTCAGAGATACTACCTTAGGTTTTCAGTTCCAAGGAGTCGGTTCGCTTTCTTCAGACCACTATCTTACTTTCTCTGGTTTTGTGCCAAACTCCCAATACTCAAGGCATCCTCCCTCAGAAATATGGTTGAATTATTTTCCCCCCACCCCGCACAGCCCTGCTTTCCCACATATTCTATACGGGCAGAATTCTGATGGACTGGGTTGATTTTCTAATATTCTAATATCTCTTTTCTACCCTGTCAGCAGAATAAAGGCTAGTGGAGCACAGATATTTCTGCCATTTAGTACCTGCTTGCTACCTTCATCCATTCTATCATTCAAGGATTCATTGATTAACCTAAAAAAAAACATAGTATATAAAATGCAAGGCCATGAACGGAACTTAAAGAATATGTCAGGATCACAGAGCATTTTCTTCCTCAGTGGAAGGGACTGAGGATTATTTAGGACAGCTTGAACCAAGCCTTTTGTGATGCATTTAGGAAATGGTAAGATTCTTGATATGCTGGGGAAATGTGTACACAATGGATACCTTTGATGATTTTTCTACAAAAAGGAGCTTCAGTAGAGATCTTTTGTCTTTCCCAGATGGATATTTTGTCACCTGTCAGAAACAGTGCAGTGAAGAAACAAGGATATCACTTCTTTTTCCTATCCTGCATTGTGTTAATTTTAACTCCTTGAGAATACTGAGGGACCTGAAAAAAATAGATATGGTGCTTTATAGTATCTTTCTAAGCATTTAGTTTTGTTTTGGCTGGCCTAATGGCTTCTTGGCACTTCCTTGTATTACTTCATGATGTCTAGAAGGTCAAGGGCAAATAAACCACTCCTAAAATAGAAAAATCAACTGATTCTGTAATTACACTGAAGTTGTATCTAAGTCAGTCCGTGAGAGTGTCTGCCTGAAGTGAAGGCAAAAATGTATGGCTAAAATTCTTGAGGTATATCACCACCCATAGATGTTCTTAGCTATGACCTAGAGAGCCATCAGCTTGTGCTGTATATATGTTCTTAAATTTTTGTTACAATACAAATGTTGGTATGAGAAAAGTCCTTGTTTCAGTAGCTGCAAACAGACAATTTTTGAATCTTTACTCAAAATTAAATTGTATTCTTCAACCCTGCAGCCCTGAAAGACCTCTTGATCCCTCTGCAGCATAGCTATATTCTCTCCATCTGTAGTCTACATGCTCCTTGAGATTTGTGTCTAAGCTGCCTGTGAAAGATAATTAAGGGAGGCAGATCATATATCCTAGAGAGCAGTCTGTATCTGCTTATACATTCACCAAAAGAAAATTTTAGGCATTCATAGGAAAAAAAAAATGAAGTGCATTACCAGTATTCTAAATTACTTGGGTATATATTACAACAAAGTGACAGTTTTGTCACAAGCGAAATCTAAACTCTACTACCCCTCAAGTAAATTTTACTCCAGTGTTGCGTAACCACTGATTGTTTTGCTGCTCTTTTGAATGGATATTATACAGCAGAACTGTATGAAACGGGCAAATCTGGTCTGCTATCTACCCATTACCCTCTCTTTTCTGAATGGGTATAACAAAATGAGGAAGCCCCTCTAGCTGACCAGTATGTGCTATGGTGAACTGTTAACAGAATAATGTAATGGAAGAGCAGGGATATTTCTTTTAGGTGAAAGACCATTAGGAAAGACTCAATAGAGGTGTATAAAGAAGAATTTAGTAGAAATTAGCAAGTGCTCATTATCAGAACTGCATGAGAAGAAACCTTTTTACATGAGAAGTGATTATAAGCGCAGACAGGTCATATTGAGTACTAAGAATCCAGGGCTACTTATATATATTTGAGGTTGCAGGCATTGGTTTGTAGAGTCTACAGCTTTCTGTATAAATGCTGAATACACTCATTCTAGGCAAAGTTAAAAGTAGGCCTTTTAAAATGATGGTAGGTCTTTTACAGTTCATGGGTTTTGGTCATTTAGCTGCTGAAAATTTTCTAAAATGCAGTGTACCTCTAAAAGAACAATTATGGATTTCTAGCAGCAAAGCTAGATTTTTCAGAACAGAAAAACAGTTTTTGGGAACTCTGTGTTCTGAGTCACTATATTATCATCCATAGATTAAATTTAAAGGATTGTTTACCTTCAGCTGTGGAAGAGCTTTGATTGCATATATGCCTGCTTAACTTTCGTCTTTGCTTCAAATGAAATTCCTCATGCTGAACATTTACATCGCTGACTTAGATATGAGGTAGGCATAAAGCAAACTTGACTCTGTACATCCAGGTATATTGGAAAATACTTTGTGTGTGTAAAGAAGCATTTCTTTTACTTCCATATTGCCTAACACAAGTACTAATTGCAATTTAAATGAATAATCAAGATTATTTCCTGTAATCAGAAGGAAATTCTGTAGACACTGGAACAGTATTTGCAAAGCTGAAGCTTTTCTCCCCAGATTATCTACATCTTCACATCATGCCATAAACTAATCCATAACAGGGCGGAGATTATAAGAATCTGTTCTGTGGGCAATCTAGCCTATGTTTGTCCAACAGTGGATTTCTTTCTTGAAGTATGTGATGTTCACTATGGCTGCTTTTGCATTTATAGAATCTCTGATGTTCTGCAAAACAGCGAATCAAGCTTGAATTTCCTATAAACAGGCACTTTAGTCAGACAAACCTGGGGTCAAGAGGAGCTGCTGCTTTCTTTTCAGTTCTGGAAACATGATTCTCAATGGAAAAAATCACAGAAAAATTATTTTAAATGCCAGTGACACAAGGCATTCTTCATCACAAAGCTGTTAATCTGTTATGCGGCACTTGGATGTTGTGAACTGATGGAGTATCTTTCTAACCTGTGTATGTTTCCCCTGACCTCTGGGTGATTACATGTGGAGATATGGTTCCAGATGTTATGATGTAGGAATGAGATACTATCTGACTAAAGCATATCTCCTGGGCCTTCAGATGTGGTAACCACTTTCTCTTCCTCCTCCTCATCTATCTGCACCCTATACTTGGTGCACAAATGGTAATGTCTCATTCCCTTTGTAAACTCCTTGGGCAGAGGGACCTATCCTCTTGGGTCATTCTGTAAAGCATCTGTGGAACCACAATGGCATGTCGATAATTATGATAACACTATAATCAGTCACGAGGGAGTGCTAGTTGACTCTCATGAGTTACAATCAATGCTGTGTACTGCAGAACTAGGAATGCTTTTATCTCCTTATTTGGTTTACAGACATCTGTAATAATGGATAGACACCTGCATAAGGGACATAACAAGGACACATGGTATCAGTTGTATCAGTTCCCTTTTTAGAGCAAGTGTCAAAATGGCTAAAGGTATAGTTCCAGTTTTTTGAAAATGTTTCCTTGCTTGTTTGTTCAGTGTACTCTGTCCACTTAAAGGTAGTTCAACTGCAGAGGAATTAAAGGGAGTAGTAAATAAGAGCAAGGAGTGCCAAAATGCTTTTGGTGAAGTTGTCTCTGCTGCTTGTCACTCAGAAGTAAGTACAACAAAGTAAGTAAATTCAGGTCTTAGAACCCTGTGTTCACTGTTGCAAAAATCAAAATGACAGGTAAAGACTTCCTGAGTTTCGCTCTGGTGCATTACAGTTTTTGCAGCAGTCCAGTTACACAAAAGCACTAACAGAGGGCAAATGAGATACTCAGTGTTTTCTTATTGACACACCATCATTCTTTGTAAATCATCAAGGAAATGCTTCTTTCTTTTCTTCCCCTTTTCTTGAATGACAAAAAAAAAAAAAAAAACAAAAAAAAAAACCACTAAGGTACCACAGTACCACAGTTCTGGTAGCTTTGCTAACTAGTCCCCTAAGCAAACTGTTCTTTCAGTAATTATAACCTAATTACCACTGGCAACTGGAAAGGTTGTGTTTGGTTTTTTGTTGATTTTTAAAATATTTTTTTCCTTGGATGGGGGAGGGTATATGGTTGCTGAAAGGTCTTTGGATTTAAATAGAAGACATTCAACAGTAACAATAGTGTATATGTTAAAGAAAACTGCTGGAAAATGTAGGAAGAAAAGAAGACGGGGGGAAGCAACCACCCTCTGGCAGATGTTCAAGTGCATGTTGAGACAGAGCAGCAAGTCAGTGAAAGGCAGGAGTTGCCTGCTCAGTGTTGTGACTCTGCAGAAGTCCTGAAGTGACATATGCATCACAGGGCTGTCACAGTGCTGACACAGGCCAGGGGTCATGGTTAAGAGCTGGGTGTTGCTGGAGAAGGCTGAGGAAGCAGAGGTGGCCCCTCTGTGCTCTGTGTGTGGGTCTGTGTACTCCTTTCCCGTCAGCGCTAGCCCAGCACAGCCAAAAAAGCGGTTCCTTGGCAGGGCTTAATGGCAGGATGATGTAGTCTGTTGTGACTAGTGCATTCCTTTCAGGTTAAACTAGGGAAATGGCATTGTGTTAAAATTCCAAGTCGCATGAATGTTTTATTGCCACAAGTGCATTCAGGCCTCAAGGGGAGTGTGTGTGGTGGGGAAAGGAGGAGGGAGGGTGACTTAGTGACTCGAGAACTATCAGAAGAGCACTTCCCCTGGAAAATTTTACCCGGCAGCATGAAGCTTACGGGCTGCAATAGTCACTTAGACAGGTTTCGCTTTTCCTAAGCTGCGGCTGTTTAAAATCTCTCAGTCCAGACAATTAGCAGCTGAAGAAAATATGACAAGACACACGCAAAGAGGCTGGGAGGTAGAAGGAAAGGAATGCACTCGGAGGGAGCTGGGTTGCCTTCTGTAAACTGGCAGACCTCTCCCCCGTCCCCCTCCTGCTCTGCTGCCCCAGCCCATGGCCTGGGACAAGGAGGGGAGGTTTTTTCCCCTCCTTGTCTGTTGATGGTCAGGAATGATCTGTTAACTGTACACCCCTGGCTGAGAGGCCAAAGCAGCTCATGGTACTGTATGTTACCATTACTACTCCCTCATTCCTTTTTACATTTTTTAAACATCTCTTTGTATTAATGGTTGACATGACTCAGGAGGATTTAATTTTAGACTGCAAAAGGACTAAGTAACAAGACATAACAATACTGCACATTTGGGAGATTTTATTTCTTTAAGGGAATAAGCTTATCCTTCCAACTGGCATTAGTTGTAGTAATAACTTTTAAGTAAAGTTTAAACAGGACTGTTTAGCAGAGCAAGAATAAGCAACTTGGAACAACAGTCCTGCAGATACAGTCCTTGGAAAGAAACTCTGTCTTGAGTCATACTTGATTTTTTCAGTGTCTCTGTGTTTTATATGGTCTCAGGCTACTCAACTCATGTGCTATGTGTGATTTTTAACTGATTTTTAAAAATAAATTACTGTGAAGTCTTCAGAGCTTTTTGTGGTGTAAAATTATAGTATATGTAATACATTAATTGGTTTAATGTACAAATTACTGGTGATTAGCATTAAAGTATTCTGTGTGGCTATGTATATGGAAGTGTAGTTGGGACCTCTGTGGCATTTGTGGGTTATCTTGATCTCTAAAAATCAGACTATTTTTACAAAATTTAGACACCTGTGCTTGGACAGTTTTGTCATGGAATTTGTGCACATGTGTACACAAAATAGCCAGCTCCCTTAGGCTTTTTGCATGTACTCTTGGGAAATTGCTGAAGTCAAAGAAGCTGCAATGATGTAAATAAAGACTGATTAGGTCTCCCATGTGACAAAATGCTCTAGCAATTTATATATAGTTATCTAAACATCTTAGGGTGCAAAAATGCTGTATGCATATTTTTGTTTACAGAAAAAAATGACACAAGTGATGTGATGGGTTTTGGTTTTGCAAGTGAGAAATGGTCACAAAGGTCACAGAGAAGATTTAGTGTCTTGCAGTCATTTGCAATAACCGTGTCACTTCAAAGGTTGTCTATGATTTTAAGTTTATTGTTGCTCATGTTAGCATTTTTACTGCAAGATGGTTTCCTTTCTTCCAAGGGTTCATTCGGGCCATGTATTATATAGATATATAATTGGTTTGTGAATGATATCCTATCAGTGATATCAAACTCTGTATGCAAGAGTAAATAGAAAATAATGGTGCCTAATACTGACAGCTTAGCATGGAAAGCAGTGAAAGTAAGCATACGGTACTTAAAATAAGAAAAAAATTAATGAATAAAAATAAGAGGAACTTCTTCCATCTCATGTAAGTATGTACATAGCCTCTCTGTACACCCATGAGTCTGTTTACGTATGTAATTTTTTACTGATGTACTGATGTAAAATTTACTTTTCCTGAATTTTAAAGTTAAAAATTAGTGTAGTACATTTTAGCAGGAAAGAAAAATACAAGACTTGTTTGAAATGTTTTACAGTATGGAGTAGATGCACACACTGTAATGTCTCATTTTTCCATGTGTCTCCCAGAAAATCCAGTTATACTGGACATTTTTCCTTTAAAGAATGTAGCAGAAGGAAAGAAAAGAAATCCCCAAACAACCTATAATAAACCATATCCTGTGTTTTATATTGCATAAGAGCTGTTAGGACATCTATATTTGGCTTTATGCTTAATTATTTTGCTTGCATAAAATGAGATAGTTTTGTCAATTAAAGATGTTAATCTGATTAGTTCCCATTTATGAAGGTTTAGGGGTGGAGTTTTTAAACAGTTAAATTGACAAGGCTTATGAAAGGTTATAAACTCAACAAGCAGTCAGCCACAAAGGAAAATAATGATTTATAGACAGAATAATTACGTCAAATTTCAGAAACCCTCATTAACACCTTTCATAAATTCTAAACAATATGCATTTTAAATATGATAGAAGTTTCAAACTAGATTCAGTACAAACTCACTAAGAGTATGCACATGATGGCCTGCAAATGAAAATTTAAAATTACTCTTATTGAAGATATGTGGTCAGTGATCTATGATCATATAATATATGTAAATATATTTATGCTACTATTTGAATCTGTTAAAAGTAATTTCCCAAGTCAATTGCAGTAAATGGTGACATATTTCTAAAAAGTGTGATGAAGAAAATTTTGGAAATTCCCTGCAATCAGATTTCTCATATCATTCTCAAAAGAGGTAATTTGACAGATGGTCAAATTTAGCTACAAGTCTGATGTTAAAATACAATAAAGTTCTTTCATCATTTTTAAAACATAAGATGCATTTTCTCTGTATGCATAGCAATGTGAAAGTACGACTAACTTTCTACTTAAAGCAGAGCTAGCACTACATTCATTTTTCAGTCCCTTGTCTCAAGGTGAAAAAAGGTAGAGAACCATTTTCGTTTTAGTGTTATATTATGAAGAGAATAATGTGCAATACATGATGGTTGGGAATTTCAGAGAATGCTAAGCATTCATTGCTAAGCATTTTTTGGATTTCACAAAACAGTGATACTGGTGTAAAAATGAAGTCATTAAAAAGAATACATTTAACATGAATTTTTTTTGCCTTTTGATACTTTGAAATATGCTAAGTTCAGACTTTTATACTTTGGCTTGCAAATATAAAGTAGAAATTCACCCTGTATTTTACACTGGTGCTTCCAGTAGTTGGGTCTTCATGCCCTTGCCCTGTCAACCCCCGACCAAACAAGAAATTCCAAAAACCCAAAAAAAAAAAAAAAAAAAAAAAAAAAAAAAAAAAAANAAGGGAATTTGAGGAATATACATGTACATGCACACAGACCTAGCATATATCTGTATACACACATCTATATACAGATCAGTAAGGTCTGTATATCCATGTACAAAGTCATCTAATTATGCCACTATAAACTCAAATATAGACATGTTTAGACCTGTTTAAATTTTGCTATAACTACATTGAGCTAGACCAGTAATTCAATGAGCAATGACTCAAAATATGATCTGGTCTTGTAAGTCTGCTGAGCCACACAAATTAACTCCATCTACTTAGCACAACAAATGTAAAGTAAAACATGTAAGCAAACCCCTCTGTCACTGAACTTAATTTGTCCACATTTTACCTCAGGTTTACAGTGACTCATAAATGCACATGCCTTTAGATATCATTGTTAAGCTGAGATGCACCATTTTTTTTTTAACAATCCTAGTGTTTA
>WBNO01032202.1:0-14279 GCA_013400575.1 Peucedramus taeniatus | reverse complement strand
AATTTTTTTCTGGATCCAGATGGAATTTTTTTCCTAGATCCAGATGTTTGTTTTTTTTCTGGATCCAGATGTTTGGTTTTTTTCTGGGTCCAGGTGTATTTTTTTCTTCTGGATCCAGATTTTTTTTTCCCTCCTGGATCCAGATGGGTTTTTTTTTTCCTGGATCCAGGTAGGTTGTTTTTTTTTTGTGGATCCAGATGTATTTTTTCCTGGATCCAGATGGGTTGTTTTTTTTCTGCATCCAGATGGATTTTCTTTCTGGATCCAGATGGATTTTTTTGCTTGATCCAGATGTATTTTTTTCTGGATCCAGATTTTTTTTTTCTGGGTCCAGATGGGATTTTTTTTTTCTTCTGGATCCAGATTTTTTTTCCCTCCTAGATCCAGATGGGCTTTTTTCCCTGGATGCAGATGTTTTTTTTTTTATTCTGCATCCAGATGGATTTTCTTTCTGGATCCAGATGGATTTTTTTGCTTGATCCAGATAGATTTTGTCTGGATCCAGATGGATTTTTTTTCTGGATCCAGATGGACTCTGGGTGCTCTCTGTGCCCCATAACATTTGCAGCCATCACAAAGCTCTTGATCTTTTCCTCTTGCTTCCCATTTCCCTGCTCTGTAATTCCCAGTTCCCATCCATCCCAATTTTTTTTTCCCCTCCTGGAAATTCTTGCTTTGCTCAGTGCTCAGGGATAACCTGAATTATTCCAGTATCCTGTGGGTAAATGGGAATAGCTGGAATTCCTGGCAGCTGGTGCTGTTGTGGTGCCTTTCCTGGCTTGGTGACAGTGTCCCCTCCATCATTCCCAGGGAATTCCTGCTTTCCAGCCCTGGCATCCTTTTCCCAGCTGTGTGGCACGGATCCAGCTGTGGCAGCAAAGGGACACGACAGGATGTCACCACCTCCTGGTTTTTGGGAGCCTTGGCAGCAGCCAGAGCTGGATCTCATGGTCTGGGACAGAACCTCAGCCTGGTTTTGTCTTCTCTTGTTGTAAAAAATCCCTAAAAAAGGAGAAATTACTTCTGCTGCTCCAGGGAATGCTCTGGTTTGGGGAAGCCTTAGGTGGCTTCATTCCAGGTGGGAAGGCTTTGTTCCAATCTGTTCCCTCTTCCCTTGTTCCTTTTGCTCTGTGACATGAGCAGAGGGCATTTTGGTACAGTCTGGCAATAAAACACCTTCATTAAAATTAAAATTCCATTATCAGGTGTCAGACTTGAGCTAGAGGTGCATTGGGACACTCCAGCACTGTGGATCAGATGCCACAGCAGGAATTTCACAGTCACACCTGTTGTTAATTAATATTTTCTGTGAGGCCTGTGGGAAAGGGACAACAGTTCTGTGCTCCCAACTGATTCATCCACTAAAATCCATTTTGTTTTCTCTTTTTTTTTGCTCCCCAGTACATGAAAGATGTGAACTGTCCCTTCAAAATACAGGAACGACAGGAAACAGTGGATTGGCTTCTGGGCTTGGCTGTGAGGCTGGAATATGGAGATAATGGTATGAGAGAATCCTTTTAATATCTCAAAATTGGAGGGGAATGGGGGATTCTGGTTCATTTCACAGAATCCCAGCATGGTTTGGGTTGGAAGGGACCTCAAAGATCCATGGCAGGGACACCTTCCACTGTCCCAGGCTGCTCCAAGCCCTGTCCAACCTGGCCTTGGGCACTGCCAGGGATCCAGGGGCAGCCACAGCTTCTCTGGGCACCCTGTGCCAGGGCCTGCCCACCTTCCCAACCAGGAATTCCTTCCTTTTGGTTTGCAGGAACTTTGGTTTGCAGGAACTTTGCAGCATTCCCAGTGCAGGGTCACTCCCTCTGTTCCTTGGATCCATTCCACATTCCATTTACCTTGGAGACAGTTTCATCTGCAACCTTTATTGCCAAAGCTGTTCTGTCCCTGTGCTTTGGGACAGCTCCATCCACTGTCCAGCCTTCCTTGGGGTCCTTGCTAGAACTGGGAATTTGTTGGCAAAGAGCAAAATATGTCTTCTGCTCCTTGAAGCCCTCCTGTATTTTCTTGCTGCTTTTTCTGGAGAATCACAGAGAGATTTGGATTGAAAGGAACCTGTAAAGACCTTCCAGTCCAAGCCCTTGTGCAGGGCCAAACCCAGCCAGGCCAGGTTGCTCCCAGCCCCATCCTGCCTGACCTGGATCATTTCTACAAAGGATGTCCTGCACGTCTGCAGGTGCTTCAGGTAGAACTTCAGCAAGTCAGGATCTTCCTTCAGCTTGGAGAGCAGCTTGGAGGTCTTGCAGGGACATTCATCCTTCCTGCTACATTTCTGGAAGGCACAGGGTGACAGCATGGTGACAGGGACAGAGGCACCTCAGGAGAGACTCAGGCCTGGCTGGGCTGCCCTGGGGAGCAGCTTGTGTGGGAATCATGGAATGTTTCAAACCATTAAACCCCATCTCATTCCAATCCCCAGGAGTGCTAAGCTTGTCCTGATTTTCTCCACAGTGGCCAGGACCCACCTGTGCCTGCTGGGGCTGGGCACAGTCTGGGAAGGCCCCTCCTTGTCCCCATGAGCCTCTGGCCCCCTGGCACCACCCCTCCCTCACCTTTCTCCAGTGGGTCCTGCTGAGGAAAACCAGCAGGAGCAGCAGGCACAGGGCTGGGATGCTCCAGAAAAGCACCTCTGACATGGTGATGCCCCTGTGGGCACTGCCCTTCTTCTCCAGCTGGGGCACATCCCACACCAGGGTGGCCCAGGAGGGTGGGCAGGAGCGGGGGGTGCTGCTGGGATAGAAACAGCTGAACCCAAAAGCCACCAGCAGGAGCTGCTCCAGGCTGGGCATCCCTCTGGGATCCTGCTCAGGCCATCCCTGGCTGGCACCTGGAGCTCTGCAGCCTGGGGACAGGAGTTGTCACCCCCACAGTGTCACCAAATGTGCAGTGATGTCACAGTGTCCTTGCACACGCCAGGTTCCACGGGCAGGGACACCTTCCCCTGCATAAATTCACACTGGTTTTAAGTTTTCATCAAAATCAGGCAGTGTCAAAAGTCTATTTCACTTGTTTAAAAAGTAAAACACAATTTCATGTGCTTGTTTCCACCCCATGCTCATAGGAACTGTTTCTTTTCAGCTCCCACAGGACTGGAGCAGCATAATTGCATTTGTTACCTTATTTTATTCTATTTTTGAAGAGAGCCAATCCCATTGTAGATATTTACCCCCTTCTCCCTGTGGGATTGCCTTTATGAGAACTTCCTCTGAAGTGTATTAAATGCATTATATTTAGTACTGCATTTATTCAGAGAAGTTATTCTTAGACCCTTTTTTTTTATTTATTTTTTTTAACAAGGAGTGGATGTGGAACCCTTGGGAACTAGGACAAGGTTATGAAAAAGTGGAGTTAAGTCTCCCCAAGTCACAGCAGTTCCCTCTCCTTGTGGAGAGAGGGAGTACAAATGTAATTACTGGTGGCAAAATAACAACAGCCAAAGTGTTGTTTTTCATTACCTTTAATTCCTGCAGGGCTGAGCTGTGCCCGGAGCAGGGATGGGATACAAACACCTGTGCTGTGATTCTCAGTCCCTCAGATGGGCAAAATGAGCTGCCTGTTCCTTGGGATTGTGTGAAAAAGGAGGAGTTCTGGAGATTCCATCCTCCAAAGGCTTGGAAAACCCCAGTGTGGGCTGTGAAACAAACCCTGAGCTGGAAATGTTTCATTTGATTGTTGAGCCCTGCTCGAGGCAGAGGGTCCTGGCAGTGGAGCTGATGGATTTTGGGAGTGGCAGATCTGGGAGATGCAGCTTGTGTGCTGAGTCTTTGCTTCTTTTTGCCAGGGTTGGGATTAAATCATGAGATGGTGATGCCTCAGGTTTGAGCTTTTCTGTGTTTCAGATTCTGGGCTGCTTCAGTGTGTGGGGCTGGGCTTCATATTATGGGATGGTGAGCTCTCTGCACAGAGCAGGGAGACAAAACAATTCCTGCTCCAGCTGGGGACCAAGGACAAATGATCCAAATCTCAGCCCAAGAGCACAAACAAGGTGGGCTGGAGAGAGAAAAACAAGCAGGATGGGAGTGCATGGGCTAAAGCTGGAATGGGACAATGAACTCCAAGGTGCAAATGGAGCAGAACTGATCCAAGGCAGAGACCCCGTGCCCAGGAGTGCATTTTGGGACCATTTTGGTTCCTCTTGGGTGCAGCCCTGGCTGGGCTCTTGTGCTGCCCAAGGTGGATCCATGGAGGAGATCCTTTGAATCAATCCCTGCTTTATTCTGTAACTCCATCCATCCTCTGCTCTGGCTCAGCCTTCTCAAGGCATCACAGAATTTCTTGTTGGGACTCAGATGTTTATTAGTTCTTATCTCTGTCTCAGTCTCACAAACCCTGAGTTCTGCAGCACTTCACTCCAACAAACTGAAAATGGAGCCCCATCTCTCTCTCTACAAGGCCTTTTAAGGATAAACTGCCCAATTAAGAAATGACACCTCAATTATTTTCACTTTTAACCCAACAACCAACCACCCATGGCTGCAATGGGGACTTTTTATCCAATTACACAAAACCACCCAAAGCCATGGAGAAGGTGAAGAAGAAGTTGAAGAGGAAGGACCTGCCCTAAAACCTCCATCTTGCTTTATATCTATTACTATATTTTAAACCCTTAAACTCTTAAGTTTCCCACCCTGTGATATTCCACACTTCTATCCAAACTCCACACCACAATCCCAGTTCTCTCATTCCATTTTGGAAGCTTCTCCACGGCCTCAGGTCAATGCAGAGTTCTCCTGGGGGTCAGAGTCTGTCAGCACAGAAAGTCTGAAATTCTCAGCAATCCTCAGGGTTCCAGCACTTGTTCAGCCTTCTGGGGTGAGGCTGTAATGAAGAGCACCCTGCCCTAAATAAAAGTGTGGAGCAGGATCTGAGGCTGCTCCTGGAATCTCCCTGCAGCTGGGAGCTCCTGGGGCAGCTCACTGGAGTGGCAGCTTTTGGTATCATTAAAGGGGAGCTCCAAAATCCCAGTTTATAAACCCAGAACTGTCAGTTTATAATCCCACAGGGCTCATGGGCAACCACCACACCTCAAAAATCCATCTGTAACACCACAGCTCCCTGTTAAACTTGGAGTTAGTTCTTTTTGCATTAGTGCTGATGATTTTTGTGTTTGCCTCCTCATTTTGCAGCTGATAAGTACAAGGATTCCACCCCTGATGGTGCTAAAAATGCTGACAACACAGCAAAAAATGCAGAGCCACTGATTAACCTGGATGGTGAGTGTGCCACAAGCTCCTGGATGGGGATGTTCTCCATGGCCTGGCTGTTCCTCAGTTGGTTAATCCTGTGATGTTGATTTTTTAAACCTTTAAGAATGCAGATCTGAACATTTACACGAACAGCTTTGCTCTGTAAATCATAATTACTTATTGTAAGTGAGGGAGAAGTAGCAAGATGCCTTAAAAATTAAAAATATCCAGGGAAACATGATGGCAGGCTGGTTATTTCCATGCTGTCAGGATTTGCATGTTGGCTCAGTCTTCCACAGCTGTTCTTTCATCATAATTTTATTTTTTTTTCCCTGCTAGCCACAGCCAGAGTAAATGGAAGTGGTGGGAAAGAGCTGCTAAAATCAACCCTAAATCTTCCAAATATTCTTCCATTCCTGCATCTCCAAAAAGGCAGGGATTGATCCTGCCTTCACCAGCAGCAAGGATAAAAAGATACAAAATAATAAAAGTGTACAAATAATGCACAGAAGAGAATATCTGCCTGTAATTTGCTTTATTTTCAAGCACTTTCCCTGGTTGTTCAGCCCTGTGCTGATTGCTCTGGAGCCAAATTGTTTCCTCACTGCTTGGAATAATGGAATTAAAGTTGGAAAAGCCCTGTAAGATCACAAAGCCCAACAATGAACCCAGCACTGCCACATTCACCATTAAATAATGTCCCCAAGTGCCACATCCTTTTTTTTTTTGAGCACTTCAGGGATGCTGAGGAATTGCCCTTGTCCATCCTTGAGAGCAATGCAATGCCATGGAGTCAGGGAGCCAGTTCTTCCTGCTGGAATCAGTGAAACCAGAATAAATTATCATTTCTATTTAATGATAATCCTTTTTTTCCCCAGTGAATAATCCTGATTTCAAGGCTGGAGTGATGGCTTTGGCTAATCTGCTTCAGATCCAGAGACATGATGATTACTTGGTGATGCTCAAGGTGAGTTTCACACTTTCCCCACCTCCTTTTTCTCCTTCTTTTCCCCAGTGCCTGGTGTGTGTTCATAGCTTGAGGTGCAGTTACTGATAAATATGAATTTTTAGGCAAAGATAGGAAAAAAATAACACATCTGTGTCTTTTCAAGCAGATAAGAACATAATTCATGGAAATTCATGTAGGGAAAACTATCCTGGTAAAAAAATTTAGTTCCTTAAGGAACATCATCAAAGGAGAAAGTTCTGTTCCAGTGCTAGAAATTAAGAGAAACTTGAAAATTTAAAAATTAATGATGCCAAAGATGTTTTAAAACAACATCCAAAGGAGGAGCCACTGTTAAAAGTTTACTTTTGATTCTATGAACTGTTTACTCCTTGTCATTATTTAATTTAGTTTAGTTTTGGCAATTAATTAGTGCATTTAAGTGCACTAAATAAGCTGATTAATTTTCTAAACCGTCTTTTTTATGCCTTCAAGAAAATGTCTTACTTTCTGGTGGAACTCTATAGATTTGGGGTCAAGCCCATACTGTATTTTTTAAAATGAAAAATACATTAATGATGAGAGTGTAAAATCCCAAGTTCCTACTTGATCATGTCATAATATAGAAATAAACTTAGTTTTGTTTGGAATAAAAATAAAAGCATTTAACTTCAGAAAACCCCATAAAGTTCTGTTCATGACAATAGTTGTGATATTTGCTCAACTTATTTTGGAGAAACCAAAAGCTGTGGGTACTGAAGTTTATTTATTGTGTGTAATTCTTGGAAGAGTATTATGATAACCTGTTTTTTTTTAAGGAATTCTCAGCCTACAGTTATTCCATCCTTTTTTTTTTTTTCTCCTTCTCTCCAGTATGGTTTTCTGCTTTCCCTTCCCAAAATATTCTTCAATCTTTAAAGAGTGTGGGGATCTCATAGATCAACCCCTACCAAAAACCCTCAAAACCCCACAAAAATCAGTGTAGAGGGATATCAGGTAGGGAGGGGAGACCCTGGGTGATATTGAGGATTTGCAGCTCTTATCAAAATTCCTTCAGATCTTCTCTGAAGGAAACTTTAGAGAATTCATAATTCTGCATAAATAAATTCATGCAGACTTATACACGCAGTAAAGCAAACTTTACTGGCTGTATAATTCTGCATAAATGTATTTTTATTTACACATCTCTTTTTTTCAGACAGATTTGGGCAAAACCAGCCTGGATTTTCTTGCTTTTAATTCCAGCAAGAGTGGATTTCTGCAGTGAAAATCCCCATTCCAGGAGCAATGCAAAGCTGGTTTTGGGGTTGAGAGGATGATATTAGAAGGTTTCAATCAAACTCTTTAATAAGCAGGTTTGCAGGGAATTTCTGATCCCTGTCCAGGCTTGGACACTCAGGAGTGGATGTTTTGGGAGAGCCAGAGGGTGCAGACACACCACAGACATCTGGCCAGGGGGAGCAGAGATTTAGATCCATTTTCTTCATTTAAACCTGGCAAGTTGATGAGAAAGCATCTGTGGGACACAGTTGGATATTTCCTAATGCCAAAGGCACTTGGAATTCTCTTCCACAAGGTCTGGTTTCACTGCTGGAATTAAACTCCCCATCAAACCATTCCTTTGTCCAGGCCACTTCCTTCAGTGACAGATTTCTAGAAGTATTTCAGTGACAACTTTCTGGTATCAGCTCAACTTTAATCATGACCAAAACTGGGAGAAATCCTGGGGGAGAAACACAGAGCTGCTTCTGTCACTTTTGGCTGCTCATCAGGGAGAGTGTGAGCAATGAGTCTGACAGAGCCACTTCTTCTTTCCTGTGGAAATCTGCCTGCATGGTATTCCTGCAGTTATTTTTGGAGGCATTTGGAGCTGTAGGTATCAGTAACTGATAGCTCTGATAGGATTTCACCCCATGTGCTGGAGCCAGGGAAAACAGATGAGCACCAGGATTGTCAAAGTCAAGGCTGCTCTTGTTCCCAAGGCTAAAATTAATTCCTTTCTCTCTCAGTCTTTTCCAAGCCTGCCTGGGAAGACTTGCTCCAGGTTTCTCTGCATGTGGGAGGTGGTTCAGCACCTCCTAAAAGATGCTGGCAGCAGGATTTCCATCCTAAGGCAGCATCTCCTTTCCAAGGCAGCATTTCCATCCCAAGGCAGCATTTCCATCCTAAGGCAGCATTTCCATCCCAAGGCAGGATCTCCTTCCCAAGGCAGCATTTCCATCCCAAGGCAGCATTTCCATCCCAAGGCAGCATTTCCTTCCCAAGGCAGCATTTCCATCCCAGAGGAGCTGCATTGCTGCAGGGTTAAAGGTGTGAGAACTCAGGAAAAGAAGATTGGTGCTGCTGCTTTGGGGTTGTGATCAGCTCATTTTGGAATCATGGAATTGTTCAGGTTGGAAAACACCTTGAAATGATTGAGCCCAAGCATTGCCAGCACTGCCACGTGTCCCCAAGTGCCACATGCACACAGCTTTGAAATCCCTCCAGGGATGGGGATTCCACTACTGTGAAACCTTTCCAATGCCTGTCCACCCTTCCCAGGAAGGAATTTCCCTGATATCCAACCTAAACCTCCCCTGGCACTGCTTGAGGCTGTTTCCTCTTGTCCTGTCTCTTGTTCCCTGCAAGAGGATCCTGACCCCCACCTGGCTTCTTCCTCCTGAGCCTCCCTTTCTCCAGGCTGAAAAACACAAGCTTTCCAGACTATTCCTTGTATTTTGCAGCTTCTGTCCCAGGAGTGGCAGGAATTAATGGTGTGAAATCAATGTCCTTGTCACTTCTGGTTCTGTCACCTGGGTGAGATCCTACATGCCAAGATTATTCCTAAATGGAAAGGTTTAAGGGCTGGAAGAATTTTATTGAAAAAAACAAACTGTCACAAAATTGGGTTTGAGCTTATTTGGCTATTTTTCCCTTGGGATTGCTGAGAAATGCCTCAAGACATGAATTAATTCCTGTCCCCTTTCTGTGTTTTTCCCAGGCAATTCGGATTCTGGTTCAGGAGCGCCTGACACAGGATGCCATAGCCAAAGCCAGCCAGTCCAAGGAGGTTTGTACCCACAGCCAGGGTTAATTCCATGTTAATTAATGAAGATAAAGCTCTGTCCCCTCAGTCAAAACCAGTTTTGTTCCAACACTTCATTTAGGAGGATGGTGGCAGCTTCATTTATCCCAGCCATGCTGATTCCAGCAGATCTGGGGGATTGTGGAGAGCAGGACACAAAGCTGGGTTTGTTCCATGTGAATACAAATACACCTGTGTGAGAAATCACCTGTGTGAAATAACTTTTCCCTGAGTTATTTTCCAGAGGATCATCCTGACTGCTCAGTGCAGCAGGCAAGAGTGTGAGGAGAAATGCAAGACCTGGCTTTTCCTTGGAATTAGCAGTGTTGGCTGCATAAAGGAGTTGAAATATTCCTTGTTTGGAGTGTTTTGCTTCATGTGGACACCTCATATGTGTTCAAGGAATGGGGTGTTGGAAATCCAGCTCCTCCCTCATCTCTTCCCCCCAAAAAAAGGAGTAGTGAAGGAAATTTCTGCCCTTAAAGTCAGATTTTGGCAGAATTCTTTGCTGACCATGAGCTGTCTGTTGGGAAGATTGTTCCAGGAGGTGACTGTGGGTTTTTAGTTTGGGATTTCCTCATCATTCCAGATCTCTGCAGCATTTGGCAGAGCTGGGAAAGGCTGGGAAAGGCAGCCTCACCTGCCCTGCAGGTGTATGAGTGTCTCTGCTAAACAGCTGCATCTGCTCAAAGAGCCCAAATTCCTTCATTTTTTTGGCAGCTGCTCACAACAATCCATGGTTGATTTATTTATTCATTTATTAATCAAAGCTTTGGACCTGCAAATCCATAAAACTGTTCAAAGAGCAGGAAAATAGGAGAGCAGCTGAGCCTGTTGTCTTCATTTTAGGTTCTGTAATGTTAATAAAAAGCAGCTTTTAATTGTTGTTTTCATAGCTGCACAGCTGGGATCAAAATAGGATTTTCTTGGAAGGATAGGGAATTTTTTTTTTTTCTTTCCTGCCAGGGAATTGTTGATATCTCATAGATCTTCAAAGCACCAACAGGGCTGGGATGTGTCTGTCTGGGAGATAACCTGGGAGTGTTTTTTCCTTAGGAATGCCACATTCCAAGGGGTGTGGAGAAAAGGAGGTGGTGAGGAAAATCTGTGCCAGGAGGGACCATCAACATCTTCATGTGCCAGAGGGAAAAAATAGGAAATACCTTCAAAGAGAGGATGGCTGGGTTGGGAATTAAAAAATAAAGAAATAAACAAATTAATTAAAAAAAAAAAAGAAAAAGAAAAAAGGAAAATTAGATATATTCCTCAGGTTTTGACTGATTTGTAAATGGTCACATTTTTATGCAGCATTCATAAAATTCAAATTTGTAGGGAATGAGGCTGGAAAAGAAGTTGTGTGTGTAGTTCCTGATGTAAAGGTGCTCTTTTTTTAGTTTATTCCCTGTTTGAAGGATCATGAGCTTGTTGTAGGATGGGCTGAGGGGGTTCCAAAGGCAGCTTCCCAAAAAGGATCAAACTGTGAGGGAAAAAAAGACAAAAAAATGACAATTTTTCCTCAGGAACACCCCAAGCTGGCAGGGACCTTAAGTACAAACCTCAGTTCTTAAAAAAAAACCCACGTAGGAAATCTGATATTTCTGGAATCTCTCTGAAGGGGCTTTAGTGACATTTTGATCACCAATTTTAACAGTGGAGATGGATTTTTAAGATTGCAGTTGAATGTGGATTTTACTATAAAGGCCATGGAAAAACCTCACTTTTTGCAAATGACTTGCAGCCACCAGTTTGTGTTTAATGTGTGTTTTGATGAACTCAGATTCTTTTTTTTTTCCATGTGTATAAAAGCCTTTAAAGGAAATTTTCACTGTCTAGAAGCTTTACAGCCCCATCCCTGCAGAAATTAATGGTATTGAACTCTGATGTTTCTGTTGTGCAGAATGCAAGGCTTTTGGCAAATGCTGAAAAAACTTACTGAGGGTAATAAAAGCAAAATCTGGGATTTGAAATGTTTAAATCTGATTTTAAGTGCATGTTGAAGCTCCCTGAGTAATGATTTAGTGTGACCACTCCTCTGCAGCTGGACAAAGGAAACAGAGCAATGCTTAGAAATGGCCACTAATAAATTTTGCCTTGGAGTGTTTTAATAGAAAAAATGTTCAGAAAATGGAATATTTCTTTATTCTTAAGCTTAACACTTGAGCAGATGCTTCTGGGGATGTTGTGAGCTCAGCAAAAGTTGATTACAGAGAATTTCTGCAGCTCTTTGCAATCTGCCCCTGCTCAAAGCCTGGCAGCTGTTGAAAGGCAGAAGTTTCTAAGAAAGCCCAGTTTTGTTTTCCTGGGAAGCTGCTGGGGTGGCTCCCAGTCCTGGTGTTGGCCTTTTAAGGATTGAATGCAGGCACTGTGTATCCACTGAGGGATTCTTAAGCAGGGAGATTTTTCTGTAATAATACTCTGGGTTTGGTGTTTCAGGACACAAAGGGAGTTGTTTCATCAACTTCTCAAACTTTTCACACATTTTTTTCTAAGCAAAACATATTTTCTCCCCCAGTTACCTTCTGTAACTTGATTTGATTTACCAGACCTCAAAAATGACATTTTTAACAGTTTTTTTTTCCCTTTTCCAGGGTCTGCCTGTTGCTCTGGAAAAGCACATCCTTGGATTTGACACGGGAGGTGAGCACTGCTCCTAATGTGACTTTTAAATGGGAACGTTTGCCTTTGACAGAGTCATTACTGTCAAATCCTGAGCTGATGTGGCCAGTAAAAAACCCTGCAGTGGGAAGAATTCCTCCCTCCCAGGCGGTTATTTACGAGCATCCCTGAGCATTTTGTGTTTGGAAAGGCAGAGCCCCAATCCAGCGTGTTTGGAATCTGTTCCAATGCCGGCTTCAAGCGCGGCCCAGGGAATGCGGGCTGCAGGTAAAGCCTGCTGCCACCAGCAGAGGGCGCTGTGCTGCTCCGAGCGCTGCAGCGGCCGCTCCTTCCGTGAAACCCCAGCCGGGCAGCGCGGCCCGCGTGAGACGGTGGGTTATCGATAACCCGATTGGTTATCGATAAACTGATGGGTTATTGGTAACCCGATTGGTTATCGATAAACCTGGTGGGTTATTGATAAACTGATGGGTTATCGATAAACTGATGGGTTATCGATAAACTGATTGGTTATTGATAAACCTGGTGGGTTATCGATAACTGGATTGGTTATCGATAAACTGATGGGTTATCGATAAACTGATGGGTTATCGATAACTGGATTGGTTATCGATAAACTGATGGGTTATCGATAAACTGATTGGATATCGATAAACTGATTGGTTATCGATAAACCTGGTGGGTTATCGATAAACTGATTGGTTATTGATAACCCGATTGGTTATCGATAAACTGATTGGTTATTGATAACCCGATTGGTTATCGATAAACTGATGGGTTATCGATAACCCGATTGGTTATTGATAAACCTGGTGGGTTACTGATAAACTGATTGGTTATCGATAAACTGATTGGTTATTGATAAACTGATTGATTATTGATAAACTAATAATGATGTGTTATTGATAACCTGATTGGTTATTGATAACCTGGTGGGTTATTGATAACCTGATTGGTTATTGATAACCTGGTGGGTTATTGTTAAATCTGATGGGTTATTGATAACCTGGTGGGTTATCCATAAACTGATGGGTTATCGATAAACTGATTGGTTATTGATAAACCTGGTGGGTTATCGATAAACTGATGGGTTATCCATAAACTGATGAGTTATCGATAAACTGATTGGTTATTGATAAACTGATGGGTTATTGATAAACCTGGTGGGTTATCGATAAACTGGTGGGTTATTGATAAACCTGGTGGGTTATCGATAAACTGATGGGTTATCAATAAACTGATAGGTTATTGATAAACTGATTAGTTATTGGTAACCCTATTGGTTATCGATAAACTGACTGGTTATCGATAAACTGATTGGTTATTGATAAACTGATGGGTTATCGATAAACTTATGGGTTATCAATAAACTGATGGATTATTGATAAACTGATTGGTTATCGATTAACTGATGGGTTATCGATAACCGGATTGGTTATTGATAACCTGGTCGGTTATCGATAAACTGATTGGTTATTGATAAACTGATGGGTTATTAATAAACCTGATGGGTTATTGATAACCTGATGGGTTATTGATAAACACGATGGGTTATTGATAACCTGATGGGTTATTGATAAACACGATGGGTTATTGATAACCTGATGGGTTATTGATAAACACGATGGGTTATTGATAACCTGATGGGTTATTGATAAACACGATGGGTTATTGATAACCTGATGGGTTATTGATAAACACGATGGGTTATTGATAACCTGATGGGTTATTGATAAACACGATGGGTTATTGATAACCTGATGGGTTATTGGTAAATCTGATGAGTTATAGATAATCCTGATGGGTTATTGATTACCTGGTGGGTTATTGATAACCTGATGGGTTATTGATAAACTGGTGGGTTATTGATAAACTGATGGGTTATTAATAAACCTGATGGGTTATTGATAACCTGATGGGTTATTGGTAAATCTGATGAGTTATAGATAATCCTGATGGGTTATTGATTACCTGGTGGGTTATTGATAACCTGATGGGTTATTGATAAACTGATGGGTTATAGATAATCCTGATGGGTTATTGATTACCTGGTGGGTTATTGATAACCTGATGGGTTATTGATAAACCTGTGGGTTATTGATAAGGAACAGCCAGCCAGGTGATCTGGAGCTCCACTTCTGCTCCACATTACTTAAATCACTGCTTGGAATGTTTCACACCAACTTTAGAGTGGGAGGATGGAATGAGATGATCCTAAAGGTCCTTCCAGCCCAACCCAGCCTTTCAGATTTTTAAATTTATTATTTTTATTTATTTGTATTGGAATGTGGATGTTTTCAATGAATAAGTTAAATAATAAGTTATTAATATTAAATAATATTAAATAATTAATTTAATTTAGTTTGAATATTTAAATTAAATTAATTTAAATATCATTTAAATAATTTAAATTAATTTTTAAAAAATACGATTTAGTTTAAGTAATAAAATT
>WBNO01032200.1:1765-52547 GCA_013400575.1 Peucedramus taeniatus | reverse complement strand
GGAATATCCCTTGGGTCAGTTGGGGCCAGCTGTGTCCCCTCCCTACTCCTTGTGCACCTCCAGTCCAATTGATGGTAGAGTGGTGTGAGAAACAGAAAAGGCCTTGGCACTCTGAAAGTGCTGCTCAGCAACAATGAAAACATCCCTGTGTTACCAACACTGTTTCCAGCACAAATCCAAAGCACAGTCCCACAGTAGCCATTGTGAAGAACGTTTGCTCTGCTCTACTCAAAACCATTGCGAGGCTGTAGCACACTTGGTAGAACTATGCCAGGAGAAGAGCAAATATAAACTGTTGGAAAAGTAACAGGTAGCTGTTGACCCTCTCGCTAAGTTCAACTAATTTGCTGATAACTTGTTCTTAAACTCTGTACCTGCTGAATATAAACCATTGCCTTATTACAGCTGTGAGATAGACAAATTGCTGTAAAAAACAAACAAAGTCCGATAAGGGAACTCAGTTGAACCTGTGGCCAGCTGATTACCTGTGATGGGACCTCTTCCAGTTCATAGCAGTTTTGGCACATGGATAAAGTACTGAAGCATGAGAAATCGTTGTAGGTTATCCTACAAGCTGGGTGGACATTTTTGCAGTAGGTACATTATTAAGTGAAAGTCATCTTCTCTACATTGAATAAATTATTTAAAATAACTTGCTTTATATACAAACTTACCTAATCATATACTGTTCATTAAGTACATTTGAAGAGTAGTAACAAACATTAATTGGACAATTTGCTAAGGATAATTTTTGCAGATATTTAAGCAATTTTGGCTCTGGTCATGCAAAAACTGCTCTCTAATGATAGCGCCTATATTTATGTGGATTCCACCTTAAATTAATAAGGCTGAGACTATATCTATACTACTCAAGTAAAATAAGATTGCATCTTTTCTCTTGCACCAATGTAATTACAAATGAAATGGTCATTTTTAATACTACCAAACACACTTAGGCTCCATGACAAGAAAGTTGCATGCAAACTACTGTAGTCCTGAACTCTGCTGCTTCATTCACCTTGGCCAAGTATGATTTTGACACAGAAGAATTGCAATATTGCATGCATGTTCTATATAATGTATGCATTAATGACAGTGAATTTCATTTTTTATCATATTTTTGAGTTACTGTTAGGGTATAGGACTTCAAGGTATCAATAGAAATAAATGCTGCTGGAGACAAGCAGTGATAGCAAAGCAGTGCCTTTGGTCCTTTGACTGTGATGCAGACATCCTAACCTTGTGGGGTTCAGAGCATTCCTTTCCGTGTCAGTCATCAAGGCCTCCAAGGAGAAGGAAACTGTGGAAGAATGCTTATAACCATGTGGATGAGTATGTGACACAATGGTAAATGAAGCAGTGGAACAAAACATGAGTAATCAGTGCTTCTTGAATGGGCTTCACTCTTGCTTTTGTGCCTGAGGGTCCCTCCTGGACAACACTAAATAAATAAATAGAATGCAAAGTTAAGTAAAAGCTGAACCTATAAGGCTGGACAGAAGTAGGTGTTTATTCACCTGTTTGTTCTTTTGTTGTCCTCATCTTCAAAGACTTGATATTTTTGGGGGGATATATTTGACCATTGGACAGAGGTGTGGCACACAGTTAATATGACAGCAGCTTGAGTGCAGGACACCTGAAGTTGGTAGAGATTCAGTGTGTAAACAGAAAGATCAAAAAAATGGATTATTAATCCAATGAATTCAACACACTCTACGAAGGAGGCTGGTATCTCAGGTATATCTCAGTTTTACAAATTGAGAAAATGAAACAAAAAATCGAGTCAGTTTGACCATCTTATGCTACTATCTGCCATTGTAACATCAGATAACGATTCAATTTCAAGATTCTTAGCCCATGATTTTATCAATATTTTTCAAAGGAAAATATTGTGGAAATCATATTTTGGAGAGCAAAGCTCCAATCCCATCTCTGCTTGACCCTTTGCTTGAGAGAAATGCAAAGTGAATGGTCATTTGAAAAAATTACAGGATATTCTGATTTGCCAAATTTTTTCTATTCAAGTTTCTCCATTCTCCACAGATAGTTGAAGTCTTCAGGGAAGTCTTCTACTCACTGCAATTTCTGTGTCCATAGGAAGAATTTAAAGAAAGTTCATGTCAGAGGGTTTTTGACACAGTTAGTTATAACACATTTCAGGCAGGAACTTCTGGTTCAGTATTCAGTTCAGAGCAAACAGACTTTATATTTGAATCTGAATCTCTCATCTGCTAGGTGCATACAAACTTTAATAACTCTGCTTTTTAGAAAGGGTAGTGTCCTTGCATGGTACAGAAACTATTAAAAAGATCTGAGAAGAGTGACTTCAACATGCTTGTTTTAAACAGGAAAGGAAGTTGAGTTTTCCTGCTAAAATCAGAAAATATCAAATTCCACAGAGTTGAAAAATTATTTCAGAATAAAGGAAAAGTGTCTGCATTCCACAAACCATATAGGAAAAATATCAAAATTCACTCAAGGTTTGTTCCTTTTGAAAATACCATGAAAACCTCTACTGACATAAAGGACAATTTTTTGACAGTACTGACTGCCTACCCAATGCCTATCGATTTTCTAGATTTATCTACATTTGTAAGTAAAAATAGTGACACCTGTTATCCTGAACTGTGGTAAAAGCCACAGAAGAAAACAAATTCTGTGAGTATTCTTCACAGAGATTCACTGCTTCATTGTTTCAAAATTATTTACTTCATTCTCATCTATTAAAATAAAGACATTAAAATCACCACCAAGCTTAGGTAGTACTTGAGAAGGAAGAAAACAAGTGTATCTCAAACTTCTCAACTGACCTGCAGAAGCCTTTGCTGCTGCTCCACAATGTCTGTGTTAGCGTGACTCACTGGGAGCCATGACTGATCACTCAATTAACATTTCTTGTTCTTGCTGCTGCACTAGACAGTCCCAGATGTTCCATGAATAAAATAATTGTAGTGTCCCTGAGAGTGTCAATTTTTATTTGTCACTTCTCTGCTGGGAAGAGGAATCTGTTAGAGCTCATCCCAACTCCTTTAAAGCTGGTTGACCACCTTTTCACCTGTGGTTTCTGTCCTGTAGGATAACAAAAACCAGAAGATACAACATTCAAAGATTTGTTCATTTCAGGGTCATGCCAATGAAAGAACAGATTTGCATCCAAGAGACTATTTGCAATTAATATTTTAATAGTGGTCAAACCCTAAAAAATGTTAAGCACTTGATTTCATTAGTTACTCCCTCATCCTTGTCAGGATTTAGACCCCTGTACCTGAAGAATGCAGTGTAGCCAAATAAATGCACAAACTGCTCTCAAGGGTCCTGAGTCTGAGCTGTAGATTTTGTTTCTGTTCTTCTCTGTCTTACTCAACATTTTTCCCTTCATAACAAACAAACTTGAAATAAATTCAATGCAATCCCAGCTTAAATACCCTGAAGAAGGCTGGCACTAAGTCCTAAACTGTGTTGTTCCAAATAAATCATACTCATCAGAAGAGATTCATGTCCTGCCATTAACTAATGTAATTACTTTTACATTTATAAGAATTTTTTTTCAGATTTCTATGTCTGACTTGCTGTGAATTCTACAGAGAACTGTTATATTATTTAGACATTCCTGATATGATGCCATAGATTTTATTTGGCATGTTATTTTCTCTTTCCAAAGAATTTAAAAGATTAAAACAAGGTAAGACAGCAATAGCTAGGAAACCACTTTACTGAATAATAAAAAGGTCTAAGTGGGACAGAACACAGAAATTCAGAATATATGAAATGTAAGTAGTCAGGATGAACATGAGAAGGAAAGAAAATGAAGAAATGTCTGACACCATATTTAAAATAAAAAGCTATTCTTTTAACAGAGTTTTAGAAGAAATTTTAATGTGGCCATTTACATAAGGAGGAGTTGTCACTAGTGGTGTGAAAATCTCCTGACTGGAAAAAAATTAGGTGCCTATATGATAAGGTTGTAAGATAAGCTTTACTGTTGTTGTATTTGAGGAGGGGTGGAAAGAGTTAGGAAAAGCTTTCCATTTACAGGACTGTTTATTCTCAACATTGGTTCACTAATTTAAATGTCACAGTTGAAGGTTTTTATCTCTACCTGTGTGAAAAGTGCAGGCAGGCATTTCACTTAATCTTCAGCTTGTTTCTGTGCAATGATTAACCCGGGTAAAACTTTAAATAGCTATTGATCATTCCATTACCTAAGCACCTAATGGAGCAGAGGTTAAATTTATGGAAAAGTAAAAAAGTTTTGCCTGGTTTAATCCTCTAGATTCTGTTCTCTGAGTACGTTGCCTCAGATCTACAAATGTGTATGAACTTGGGTATAAATTGTGTCCCTGAAGTCAAGGATATTGTTTGCTTACTTAACATCAAATATATATTTAAGAGTTGTGATAGATGAAGGTCATATCTAATAAAGCCCAATCAAGCTAAGTCTTAAGTTAGTGTTAAACTTTATATTAATTTATAATTCCTACAGTTAAGAATTTATAGTTCTTACAGAGGAATTTAACTTTCACATGATGATAGAGAATTTATTTTTTTTTTTAGTGTTTCTTGTTAGATTGTCTCCTTTTAGCTTTTCTGTTTTGATTAGATATGCATTTTAGTGAGATAGATGATGTTTGAAGAGCAAAAAGTATACAGGAAATATAAACTAAAAAGTTACATTAGAAAAACTTAAGGGTCTCTTCTGCATCATGGAACTGTGAGGTTCATAGTTATAGTGTGAGTGCTCATAGACATAGTTTGAGGATATTGCTACTGCTGTAACAGTATTTGTTATTCCTAAGTAAGCTACTGGAACTCCTAATTTCATTTATATTTGGTAAATAAGTTTTATAAGTAGCCATCTAAAAATATCTGGAAAATATTAGTTTCTTTTCACTTGGTAGAAGTCAAGGCAGAATGACTTGCTCATGTTTAATCACCTTTATCACAGACATGTAAAATTAAACAGGATGAGTTTACTTCAGAATATCCCATCATCTTTCTACAATGATCATTTATTTAATTACAGGTAACAGTGAAAGGGATAAAGCAGTCCTCAGTGTTTCTGACTGCAGAAGACTGTACCTTCTTGCTGGTATATTCGAGCCAATATAATTCAGTTCTTATACTAGCTCAAATAACAAATGGGTCACTCCACTGCTGAAGAGGAGACCTAGATACTAAGATTTAATGTATGATATGTTTTGCCCTAGGATGCAGTTGCTAACATGCTAACCTTTTTCAGGGAAAATTGAGAAATGACAATCTAGTTAAACTGAATTTGTTTTTCCACTCCTTTTTATAATCAATGTATTCAAAACACTTTCTAAGCTAATATTCTTAATGCTGCTGTACTGTAATAATGTTTTACACAGGAATAAATATAGCTGTAGCTATTAAGGTCCTCTATCTCTCTGAAATTCCTATCCTGTAGAACTTGCTTCATTAAGTAAAGATAAAACAGTCGGGCACTAATTTTAGTGATTACCTTTTACACTACAGAAATAACATCTACAGCACACAAGCAGTGGTTTAGATGACCAGGTTTCAATTTAATGCCTCTTCTTACAAAGTTCCCTCTCCAAAGAGCTTGGGAACATCCTAAAATCCAAACCTTTTATACTACAATAAACGTATATTGCCACAAACCCCCTATATTTTATTTAGTGTAAGAATGGAGGAACTGACTTAAAGAGATCCATTTCATGTTCTATCCAAGAACTTAAAGTTTAATACAAGAAAATGTGTATCATTGCATGTATCATTACTTCTACCTTCCATCATTCTATCTCTCTCCATTCTTGTCAAGCCAGGACATAACTGGAAGTACAGAGTCTGTAAGACTGATTTCTGCCTGTGATACATTCCTAAAGGGATTACCAATCTTTGATTTAAAAGAAATAAAAAAGTTTTCTAATAAGATTTAATTTAAATCAGTACTGAGAATTCAGGAATGGATTCAGATCAGCATTCAGATTATTCATTGTATTGGAAAGATGTGAGGGGTTGTATTGGAGGGAGAGAAGAAATTCCCACAACAGTATTCTAGAATATGAAATATATGCATTCCAACCTGCAGAATATCTACCATGATTTTTAATCTGTATGGATCTTAAATTATATCTGTAACTGAAGTCGTTGTTATCAATGGACATTCTGTCAGTATTATAATTTGGATTAATCCATTCCTCATTGCTTAACTGACTTGCAGGTTTTGAAAAATGCTGCAAATAAATTGTAACTACACTTTCCTAAGTGCAATGTGAACCATGCCAGCATATAAATATAGCAATGTTGCTGTTAAAATAGCCAGTACTTATACTTTTAGATATGAAGACGTCTTAAAATACTGAAAATACATTTCCCTTCTGATTTTAACTTGATATGAAGAAACACACTAATTGTCTAAATATACTTTTCTTATTAAGGATAAACTATGAAAAACAAACAAACATAACTGTTACCTGTTGTTGCTGGTTTTGGGCGTTTGAGCTGTCTTTGGAGTCTTTTTTTTAGTTTAAGCCACTTATAAATCATATTATGACTATCCTAAATATCCTAAATATGAGGAAAAAAAAGTATAACTATTCTAACAGCTCCTCTATATTAAAAGTTCAGGTTTGCTTTCTCCTGGCTGCTGGCTGCATATGCCAGTTATGTCTTGTTACTCAGGCAGTAAACTCCTTGGAGCAGGAACTCTTGTCCTCTCCTTTAAGGGGCCTACACAATGCAAAACCTATTTGATTGAGCCTCCCCGTGCTCCTGTAGTATATTGCTTACAGAAATGTTCAGCTGTAAGAAATAGGTGATTAAGGTAATTTTTATTTTAAACATGGCTTTGGGAAAGATATGAAATTATCCAATTTGTGACAACTCAACACAGTATTTAGCTGGCATTTGTTTCTCATTTTAAGAAAGGCGTTGATACATAAAGTGCTAGGGATTTTTGAAAGGATGAAGCAAAATATGTGTGCCAGACAGTCTGACCACTGATCACGTGAAGGTTGTGATACTGGTACCACCTCTGCAGCCCCAGCTCCAGTATGTGCTGTTGTAAGCCCCAGCTGAGCTCTAGATCTATAAAGTGATCTGAGCCTGGTCTTTCTTGCACTACATACTTAGTTTCTAAAAGTCTTCTCCTTTCCTGATATAGGAAAACAATTTAGATTTTCCCCTTTTTTATGAACTTGCATTTTAACGAGAGTTTTGCTTCTTCCACTGTGGTGGTATGAAATGGTCTTTATACTCAGTTCTCATCAATGTGGGAAATTTTTATCAATGAAGCAGGTTTCATGCTTCAGTAAGAGAACTCATATGCCTGAAGTACTGAAATTTTTTGCAGAATGAAGATATTAGTTATGAAATTATATTTTTTCTTCATCCTTTTGAACTACAAAAAGCTGAACTAGTAAGGAACATGAATTCTTTCAGCTATCAAATCTCCAAAGATTTTCCTATATGAACCATTTCCACATACCTGTTTCACCTGAGGTATCAGTGGACCTGAATGCACTAAATCTTTTGGTGTGTGTCATACATTTACAATAAATTTTCAGAAGTTGTGCCATTATCTGTGCATAGACAGACCTTTCAAAGAGATTAGCAATATTTTGAGCTCTGTGGAATTAGTCATGAATTAATTTCATGTGCATGAGTGATGCTGCTAACTGATCGACTTGTAGGTGTTCATGATCAGTTTTCTCTAGAATATTAGTTTGTCATAGCATCCTAATGGGAGTTATAAAAATTACCATAAACACTCACAAATTTTGAATGCATACAGAAATTATTTTGGAATTAAACAAGATTTGCATTTCTGTATCTGTTCACACCCACAGAACTAGCAATTATTCTTCAAAGCCATTAGCAGAATACCCAAACCAAGGAAAAAAAATGGTACCATCTTTGACATTGGTTGTCTTATTTTTGGAAAGTCAGCACAGGACTGCTCATTCAACTCAGAACAAAGTCTAGGACAGACACAATACTTGGCTTAGGGAAAAGAGAGAAAGTATATAGCTCAAAAATTTATTAGTAAATATACATGCAAAGTTAATAATGCAAGATGCCACACACAATCTTCAATATTTGTCTGCTAGATGCAAATAAGCCATATTCTATGATTCTATACTGAACACCTTTCTTTCCTCAAAGTAATGTCAAAGTGCTTCCTGTTCATGGTAAGTCTCTGAAAGGCAAAGAAAAAGGAGAGATGGTAGTCTCCATCTACAAACAGCAGCATTGAACTGCAAGCTGGACAGGGACACCTTTCACTAGACCAGGCTGCTCAAACTCCATCCAACCTGGCCTTGAGCACTGCAGGGATGCAGAGAACACATTTTCTCTGGGCAACCTGTTTCAGTGCCTCGCCACCCTCACAGTGAAGAATTTAGTCCTGATAGCTAATCTAAACTTCTCCTCTTTCAGCTTGAAACCATTACCCCTTGTCCTATATACTACATGCCCTTGTAAAAAGTAATTTTTTCAGCTTTCTTGATGACTCTTTAGATAAAGGAAGATTATTATTTCTATCATCAGTCTTTATGGATGCTTGTGGCAACTGAGCAGAAGGAATAGGAAAGCTGGATGTGTTCTCCCTCTGTTTCATTCCTTCCTACAAGACCTACCAAATCACCTGACCAGAGTGATGAATTGGATGGAGTGCATTCCTATCAGGTTTGCAGCTGACAGCAAATTGAGGGGAGCTGCCAATATACTTGAGATCATGGCTGCCATCCAGAGGGGCCTTCTGGAGGAATGGGCTCAGAGCAGCCTAATGAAATCAAGGACAAATGCATATCCTTGTACCTTTTTTCTATGAAGAGGCCCTTGAAACAGTAAAGACAAGGATAGGGGACAGTTTTGTAGAACAGCCCCTGGAGATCCTGGCAGACTTTAAGTTGGGCGTGAGACAAGAGAGTCTGCTCTGGCAGTGGAGGCAGCCAAAAGCATCCCAGATTTTTGTGACACAGCCTGTCAATTAGGCAAGTGATTATCTCACATATCTATCTACGTGCCCAGAACTTGCTGGGCTGTCTTGAGTTCCTGCCCAATTTGGGCCTTTCAATAATGAAGACACAAATATACTGGACTGAGTTTGGCACAATATTATTGGCAGGGCAGCATTTGCCTTGTCAGGAGAGGCTGAGGGAAGCTGCTTCTTCCTCCTGGGGCAGAGATGACTTCAGGAGGAGAAGGCAGCAGCCCTCAACACCTACAGGGAGGGCATCAAGAAGATGGAGGGCAAAGGGGCAGGACAAGAGACAACAGGCACTATCTGAAATAACAAACATATGGACAGATATAAGAAAAAAACTTTTTCGTTATGAGGACATGTTCAAGGAAGATATAAAACTTCCATGGTTACTGATTTCCAAGGTCAAATTAACCAAGCCCTGAGTAATCTGTCTGCCCCTGCAGCTCATTCTGCTCTGAGCTGGAGGCTGAACATGAGTTCCCTTTGACCTGACCCATCCTATGAGCAGCCTGATCCAACAGGGCTTACATGACTGAGAATGGTTTTCACCAAGCAAAGACTTTGTGGTCTTAGGGAGAAATTGGAGTGTATAGTTTTTTCATTGTTTGTGGGTTTGTATTTTTGTTTTGTTTTGGGGTTTTTTTGGGTTTTTTTTGTTTTTTTGTTGCTGCTGGTTTTTTTTTTTTTTTGTTTTTTTTTGGTTTTTTGTCTGGTTTTTTCCCCACAAATCAAAGATTTGTGTCTCTTCTCTATGGAAAGCAGAAGTTTGCTGAGATAAAGTGGAATACTCTGTCCCAGAGTTTTGGCCCCAGCACAGGGGTGACAAGTATCCATGCATATCTCTGAACTCAACAGCTGGAGAGTATTTTTAAGTCCAAAAGTTCAAACACTCATACAGGAAATGGAAAGATATGGAAAACAAATTTGTAAATTTGGCTGATGATCTTGGTGCAGAGTGGCACAGTAGCTGCTATTTGAACAATTTTCATTATTAGAAGAGAGACCTGTAAGCTGCACCTGCTGGATTTAGGGAGTCCTGTAGCTATATCAAATTGCATACCTATCAGCATCATAAACATATTTTTTAATTTCTGAGCCATAACTGAACTTCCAGTGTATTCTCCAAATGCATATGACTTTATTCTTAGTTGTAACATTGCAGAATTTTGAACAATTCCTTATAGTCATATGATTTTGGCTTTGAAAAAGAAATTTTATTCCCTCCCTATCCCTATTTGTCAACAAAATGCATTACAGTATAAGCATGTTTCTTTTTATAACACTTACTTTAGCTGCTTTTTATAGGGAAAGCTAATCCACTAACCTATGCTAGGCTATTTGTGTGCAATGTGGGCACACAAGCTTAAAGTAAATTTATTTATTAGTTTGATTACTTGGGGAATTTAGTATGTATCACTTCTGCATGGGAAATCACTTAGCTCACAGAATTGGCAGGACATATTTTCAACAAAGATGTCAAGTTGTTTATTAATGATGATATTGTATCCACCTGAAACATACAAAGCAAATTTCTGGAAAGCTGGAAGTGAAGACTGCTTGGGTTTTTTTTGTTTGGTTGGTTTTTTGCAAGTGCAGCAGCACTGAATCACAAAAAGAAACTGACTTGCATATATAGAGAAGGTAATCAGATGGGTGTATCCTCAAATGACATCAGCATTGGGTTGTGCATCATGAATGGGATGATTAAATGATGGCTGTAAGTAAATGAAGCAATATGTAATACGTGAGAAGAAACATTGTAATGACTGACCTAACAACACTGGTGTAGACATGAAGGTAAGTCAGGATGCATTCAGAGGTGGCATGTGACATGATGCTATTATTAACAGTCATTTACAAGCTTTATTATTCTTTTTTTCCTGAAGCTACTTTTAAGCTTAAACAAAAATGTAAGTCTGATGCAGAAATTTCTTGGCAAATGTATCATCTGTATTACACAAGTGGTCATATTATTTAGTTAGAATGGTCCCTTCTGGCCTGAAAATCTGCAACTTGACAAATGCATTGTAATTAACCTAATGACTTGCTTTAGGTATGTATGGTAGTACAAAGCCAGGCTACGTGTAAGCATGCAGATAGATGATGACCATAATGGTGTGTTACCTTAACAGATTTCTGAGTCTGGACATCACTCTATTGTGGCATAACAAATGGCAATTTTTGAGCTGTGAGGCAAATGTTTCTAATCCATTCGGGTTCTTATCATTTGAGCCTAAACCTGTGGTGGTCATCCACAACTTCTAATGAAATCGGGAGATGCAGATACTTAGCAGACAAGAAAATCATGCTCATAAAAATCAGTAGGTATCTATTTCCAGAGATAAAGTTGAATGACAATCTCATAATTAAATTAATTCTATCCAGTGTAGGTCTGGTTTATGGTACACATAAAATTTAATGGAACATTAAGCAATGGACCTATTTTATTTAGTTCTGTTAGTATCTCATACAAAGAATTTGTGATTTTGGAGACATTTATGGCCAAGCAAACAGAGCATAGACAGCATGCAGACTTTAGCTGCTAGATTATTCTAATGGCCTCGTGTAGTGGGTTAAAAAGACAAACATATTTCATGGCAGTTTATTCACAGGTAAATTGATCAGATATACATTTTCTTATTCTCAGATAGAAATACTCAGCATGGTCTTAATTACTGAAGCAAAATGTACTGAGGGCTAATCAGGTTACAGTAGTCTAGGCCTATGTAATTTTGTTTCCCCAGGCCTTTTAGAAAACATCTGATATCTTGTGAAATATTTAAGCAGCTTAATTAAATAAATTGGAGCATCCTTTCTTTAAGGAGTTTTTTGCAGAGATGTTAGAATCATCATTGTCATTTTATTTTAATATTTGAAATAGGCTTTTTGAAACACAATTTCACATTTTTTACAGTTTGAGCAGTGTTTAAAATATTGTTTGCCTCAGAACTTGGCTCAAGAAGCAATGGACATATTTATTTATGCTAGTTTACAGTGTTTTCACCGTACTGAAACTTATATAATCCCAATGGGTTTTACTGCTTAACTGTAATTTCTATTATTTATTGCAGCTAGTAACACACTTTAGTAACACACTTTAGTAACACACACTGATTCCTATCATCCTGTTCTTCAATTTGATTTGTGGATTGAAGTTTTCCCTGTTGTAGAACAGGGTTGTACTTGTCTGATGCTTTTCAGATGGTTGATGTGGGCATGGGGGCAGAGAGTAGGAAGGAAAAGGTTCTGACTGAGCAGAACATTTAAGTAGTTGCTTGAAGTTAATTCCCATTTTAAGTGGCTTACCCAGAAGTTCTTAGCTTAAGTATATGATTCAAGATACACTTTATATGTGTGAGGAACCAAAGTTTTAAAGACTTGGAGCTGAATTTGTCAATACACCATACAGACATAACAATGTATTTTTGCAAGATACACTTATTAAATGAGATTAGCTGAATTATATATAAATGTATTCTATATTGTCGTGTCAAATATGAAAAGATAGAGCCTTAAATAAGTCATAGAGCAATATAATGTTCCTGAAAGAGACTGAATTTTATAATGCGTTTCTTGAGCTCTCCATTTTGGAAAGCAACTCAATTTCCAATTAAAAAGTAGTTAATTTTCCAGGTAGGAAAAGTACCTCATAAGTACCCAGGTAGGGAAGTCAAGTATCATTCCTAAAGGAAATAATTTTAAACATAATATTACAATCTGATCTATAACTATGAATTCCATTTGGCATTAACATTATGGGAACTGAAAAGTAGTTCTGAAAGGCCATGATTGAGTAACAGCGATTAAAGTCTTATTTGTTTTTTAATTAGTAACTATAATAGAAAACAAGGAGTAGATCTATCCTTTAGACTCGATTCTCATACTATAACAGATTCATGAGGTGTTGCTCTAACAAAGGCAGAAGATTTATTCTTCATTTACACAAAGAGAGAAGAATTAAGTCCTATGGTGTAGCACATACCTTTGGTATCTTAAATTTAATATTTTCTTTTTACTTTTGAATGTTTAAATGTATTACCACTTCATTCTTGTTCCTCTTCAGCTCAAAATTCCTGTAAGCATAAAAGAAATGTTCTTCCCTCAGGATTCTATAAGAAAGACTATCATAGCAGGAGACCGAGGAGTTATGCAAGCATAGAGAATATGAATGAGTTGATAAACATTTTATACTTTCAAGTAAGATTAAATGGGTACCCCATTGTTTCTAATATTAGCTAGGTTGCTAATATCATGCTACAGTCTCGATCAGAAAGGCATGAGAAGCACTTATTGATTTTTACTGCAAGACTTTAATTACTGCTAGTCTGCTTTTTGTATCCTACAGGATGTTGTGGTAATGATTTCATTGCACACAACCCATTCATTTCTAATGATGTCTTCGTTTGAAATTTGAACGTTTTCCACTACATTCTTTCTTTTTTCACATAGTTATAGAATAACATGAAACATAAAGCAAATAGAAAATCTATTTCAACCCATTATTTTTCTATTTTCACAATCTTGTTAAGTGGAAGCAATCATTTAATATTTTCTTATAAAAAAAATTAGGTCAGCACTCACCTCTACAAATCTGATACAATCTATATTTATTTTAGACTGGATAACTGAAAGTGATTTTTCATGGGGTGCTAATTTTCTGCTACATAATAGTATGTGAAAATGTGCTCCAGACTGTGAACTTGTGGCTCTCTTAACAGATGCCCCACTGAATTCTGTCACATTTAGTATCTCAAGGACATATTGTCAGCTTTTCTCAGGGAAAATAATATCCTGCTCTGTGAGCCGTCCCCTTCATATCTGTAGAACTGCTATTGAATAAAGTAGTGACTGAGTATAGCAGTGAGAATGCTCTATGACCAGTGATCATAATTTATTTCTGCACTAAGAATTTTAAAAACAAATAAGGCCTCTTTTTTTTTTTTTACCCTAGGTGTTAGGGCATCTGCATTCCAAACCCAAATAGTATGTGTTATTATAACCATAGCAAAATGATGATTGATAAGAGATTTCACTGCATCTCAATAAATCACTGCACAGAGTTCCCCATAACATCTCTAAAACTAGAGAAGAAAAATTGCAATTCCATAATTCAACTAATTCTTCATATCATGGACATGAGTAGATTTATCTGAACTTGGCTGCTTGGCCTGAAGACAGAAGTTAAGATGATGAAAAGAGCAATTTTCACCTTGATTATCAAAATCTAAGATTACACTTTTTCCTTTTTATACCAAGAGTTGACTTTTCACTTCTGCTCCATTTTATGTACACCAAGTGAAATGGATTAAGCCAAACGAAAAATTTTCAAGTTTTTGATCTCAGTATGTGGGGCATAACTTTTTACAGAATTTGCATAGCATAAATAGCTACTCCAAAGGTTACTTCAGAGCATTTTGGCCAGCCTTCTGGTCCAGTTAATGTTAGGAGAAGTCTATCTTCCCACAAGGGGATAGGTGACCTGCTGGCTAATTTAGGCATCCAAGCCACAGTCATAAAGTTATACAAACGTAAATATTCCTTCATGCCACTTCAGTCACTTGCATGATTCATAAATTCTACTCTGAACATATGGAAACAGAAATCTGATATAGTGTTACCTACTGTCATAAAATCTGCACTGTTTTATTCATCACAATCCTCTCCTTTCTAGTTTTGTCTAGTCTATTCTACTCCATTCTAATTGGGGTTTTTTTATATAGTATACATATAAAAATAATTAATACAAATCTTATATACTTTTACATATAAATGTTTAGAACCATATATTATACAGTTACTTATATTCTTATGTATTGCAATATATTCTGCATAACACACCTCCCCCTAATATATATTTTGGTTTTGATGTTCCAGCCTTTGGGGAGACATCCACAGAATTAGATTTAAATTTTCTAATTTCACCCCTCCTTCCACTGAGAAGTTACATTACAGGAGAATGGAGAGGTAGGAAAACACTGTGACGTCAAAATTAAAAACATCTTTTTCTGCTTATTATCACCTCACATAACACAGAAAACTTTATTAACAGAAAATATATACTATATATTCCCTTAAAGGAGGCTAAGTCTTTGGTGGATAAGGAAAAGAAGCAGGAGCAGGGGAAAAGAAATTATATCATATGTATGAAATGCATGACTCCTTTTAAACTGTGTATTAAGACCAGATGAGAAAGTAGAAGGCAGCATCCAATTGAGAAATGAATTAGGGAACGACAAAGTGGAATGACTTTATTGCAATAAACAAAGAACAGAGGCAGGAAGTGAATGAAACATCAATGAAAATAGTACCAAGGTAAATGGATGCCCCATTACTGAGGATGCTTGCAGATGTAATCTCTCAAGATGACATTCTCCAGAGAAATCTTGCCTCCAGTAATAACAGCCAGGCAGTTCTGAGCAGAATTGTTTGGATTAGAACCCCCTTTTTTTTCAAGGCCTTAGAGTTTTCCCAGTTTTCCTTGTGTGGTAAAGCAGTTGTGGAAAGCCCATATGATAGACAGACCCCTTTTTTATGTCCAGGACACCAGGTGTTAAGGAGATCTGTGTGTTATGAGGCTGACATACACAAAGAGAAGATATATAAAAGTGTAAGGAAGACATTGTTGTCAAACTTTCAAGCAGTAAAAGTGTCCTTTATGCTAGTGTAAGAGCAATGGGCCAGGCAAAGAAAGTGGAAAAAATTATGCCAAATTATTAGTTGGCCAGAGAGACAGCTTTTTTTTTTATTTTTTGTTGAGCAGAGAGACAGCTGTTAAATCTAAGGGAGAGCAAATGAGCAAGAAAGGTACTTAGCACAAAACACAGAGGCTTTGTCTGAAATTTCTGAAGAATGTGTTAGCCTGGATGGTGACTGTGAACAACATGTTTTACTAGAGTGGTCTTATATGTACTTTGTAAACAAACGTACTCCCCTGAAAAGTGAGTCTTGGCAACACAATAGGTGATACACCAAGATATTAATTCTTGGCATGCTTGGACCATCAGACTGTAAGTGTTGAGAAAAGGGATCTAGAGTATTCTTACCTCTAGACTGCCAAGTTGCCCCTCAAAGAATGTGTCTTACAAATACGCTTGAAAGAATCAATACAGCAACAAAAAACTCATTGTTATTATAAGTGAAAATTATGTTGCACTAACATATCTTTTGAAATACTTCTCTTTTGTTTCTTACATACAGCACAGACTAGAAAGCATGTCCTAATATTCAATTAGTCCAGTGTTTTTATAGGCAGGAATTGAATGGTTGCAAATGAAAACAAATTATTTTTAAAGGAAGTAAATCTCAAATTCTGAGCAATACTATCCCCAACACAGATTTCATTTCTCTAGTTTCAGTTCTTCCTCAGGATAATTACCAGAGAATTTCTTAGTTGCTAAATTAAGAAATGCAATAAAGAGACAAATGACTCAGTTACTTTATAAATTTAATTTTTTTTTAAAAATATTTATATTCCCAAAATTTTCTATGGTGCAAAAAGAGAAAAAGCATCATGTCTAGGTTTTAGAAATGATAACCAGGGTTCCCAGACTTTAATTTATATTTTATAGGTCAATCTCAAAGCTAAGCTATACTGACAATGTTCTACTTCAAGGAAATGTGGAGTTTTTGGTTTTTGCAAATTATGTGGCGTTTTTCAGCTCCAGACTCACAAACTGATCTAACAACAATAATGATCTCTGGAAAGCAGAAAGTTGTTGATACTGGCTTCTTGAAAATTTCATGTGCCCTCAGGCTTTGCCTTGAGCTTAAGCCCTTGGGTGGGATACAATCACTAACAATCACTTCCTTTTCCTCCAACTTTCCTGGTCAAAGCCATGTTTCAGTGTGGTGTTAATCAAGTTATGCATCTGATTGGCAAGAAACAGATTTATATTTTTAATGAGATTAATAATTTATTCTGCTCTCAGACATGAACTTTGAACTCTTGATATTAACTTCAATCTTACAAATACTCATCTGAATGGTCTTCATGCATGAGTGGTCCTATGGAACTGGATAGGGACCACTTGGATGAATGAAGCTAATCACATGCATAAGTGTTTTTAGAGCTGAGCTACTGTAAGCTATTGCTTCTAAGAGCAAGTACCTCTAGGTAAACCTTCCACATACAAAAAAAGAAATTTTAACACTCCCTTATAATTTTAAGATATTAACAAGGCGGCAGAACTTAACTCTGCCTTACAGTGCCTAGTGCTTCTGGGACTGCTTGGAAAACATTTACCTGACATCTTACAGACATATAACAAGGGATACCCACAATGCTCTGAGCAGACTTGAAGGCACGTGGTGTGTATTCATGCAGATTAATGTCCGTGTAACTGCTGACAGTGCAACGTTACCCCTGTTAATGAGCCCTTCCGAGAGCCAGCACTCAAGACTGGCGCTGTTTGAATGTGGCTTTTGAACCAGGGCCAGCCTGATTAGAGACCAAGCTCAAATACCCGTTTATAGACATGGCCCTAAAGGTATTATGGGGCATCTCCAGGCATTTTGCCAACTCTCTATAGCAGTGGCAAGTGCAACAGACCACCAGGATTTCTCTTATCCTTGCAGACCTGCTGTGCCTCCTCCCCACCCATCCCTAGTTCACTGATACTCTAGGTAGGAATGAGGAAGTAAAGATTGAGAAGATATACTTACAAAGGGAGTTCCCCTTAACCAGGAAACTTCCTTCCGTAGCTACCTCCTCTCCATGATGGGAAATCTCCAATGAAGGTTAAGCTTATGTTTGACATGTACTTCGGAGATTTGCTGAACTCAAGGATTTTGTGGAGAAAGGAGAACTTAGATGTTAAACTATTCTTATGCTTAATTAGAAAGGAAGCTGTTGGCATGCATCAACAAGTCAGTATATTTAAGATATTGCATACTGTTCCTGCTCCCATTCAATCAAAACTAACCAAAACTCAGCTAGCACTAACCACCTAAATACTAAAATTAAACATCTGAGCTCCTCACAGAAGCTGCCTTTTGCAACAAAGGATTCAAATAAGTTCCTTTATGGTGAAATGACTAATCTTAACATATGCAACTATGATATATGTATATTCTCCACTGAGAAGTCTCTACTCTGAAGTGTCAATATTATTAAATAGACTAATATTGAGTTACATAGCTAGCTGTTAAAAACTGAATTATGGCAGATGCACTGGTGTCAGTTCCAAAATAAACAGTGCGAAAAGGAGGCAAAGGATTCCAGCCTTGAGCCTTCTGGAACAGACCTTCTCAGCTGAGCTCTCTGAATAGTGTCAGCCCCACAACAACTCAGCAAAAGTCAGGATGAGATCAGAGTAAAGTTGCAGAACCTGACATTGGAAACCTGCACCATGGGAAGTGTTTTAGTCTCTGCAAAGGAATGTAGGAGCCTGAATTTTTTCCTTGGGATGCTGTTGACTCAGAACAGTCTTGCATCAGAGCAGTGAAGACGTGAAGAACGTTTGGGCTTGAATCAGGATTCAGCCTTCTCCATGTTGCTTCTTATGGAGCAGCTAAAGCTGTCTGTATTCCCATAAATAATTTCAGATGTGTCCTCTTCTTAAACATGAAACATTTAGCAGCTGCTGCCACTACTGATGACCTCCTTAAAATAATGATAAGCAACAATATTAGCATTATAATGTGGCAATACTGGATTAGTTTATTCTAAGACAGTATTTTTGTCATATAGGATAAGACCAGGGACTGATATTATTTTCTTTACTATAAGGAAATGTGAAAAATTATTATTTCATAATAAAATTTTACTGTTTTCTAAAAAAACCACTTTTTTTTGTTTGTTTAAATGGTAACTTCCCATCTGCAAGTTATCAGTCTCTGCGTTTTCCTTTTTTTTATTAATTTCATGGTTTATTTCACTTAACAAATATTTATCTTCTATTAACCACTACAGACTGAGTCCTTGACAAAATTAGACATTTCAACAACAATCTTGACTCCCTCATGAAACAAGGTTCCTCTCAGTATGACGCAAATCTTGGCCTCTTCATCAGCACTTGCAAAACAGTTGACTCATACACCTGACTCTTCCCATACCTGTTCCTCATAAGATCACAAGTTTCATTCTCCCAAATAAAGATCAAGGTAAAACAAAATAAAGCACAAGTCCTAACACTCCAGTAAAAAGACAGACTGCTAAGAGCAGTGTGTAGCCTGAAGCTCCTCTGGTTTCTCTGCACTGCTGATGTACTCCATTTTCATTCTGTTTACTTCACAGAATTACAGAATATTTTGGGTTTGGAGGGACCAGACCTATAAGCTTCATCAAGTCCAACTGTTAAGTGGGTGGCCCATATAGGAGTTGAACCCACAAACTTGGCAACCCTGTTCTAACCTACTGAGCTAATCTTGAAGGTATTTTTCAGACTTGCTGCTTTGTGAAAGTGTTACTAACACTTAAACTGATTTCAAGAATTCTGCCAAAGAGAACCTAAGTTTTTGGTGAAAATATTTCTGCCATCAATTATTGACCTTTTCACAAGTATATAACGTGCTCTGGGGTGCATTCAGGTTGTCTACATAGGGTCAAGCCTGTGGTCATTTAGTAGCCTTTCCCATAAGGAGAAAGTTAATGTCAAAAACTGAAACCACTTTACAAGGGCACCTGGGAAATCCACCTACATTCAAGGTAATTCCTTATCTTTTTCCCAATTGTTTTCACTGTTCAGACTAGCAGAATTCCCTCATGTAACCTCAGGTTGATTTCAGTATTTTATTTTCAGGGTGGAGCACTACTATGATTATTTTCGGTAAACTGCTGTAGAGTGAGATTGTGAAAGAGAGGGTGAGAGTACTCAGCTGTGTAATTCTGGCACAATGAGCAGTTTCAAGGGATCAAAATCTTTGCTATGATTTAGGGTGAGTCACTTTAGAAATTATCCCAATTTACATAGAAATCTTCCTTTCCCCCTCTACCTTCATTCATTTTCTAAACACTTGGATACAGCCTGTTGAAGTTCAGGCTCTTACCTGTAAGTCAAATTGAAGGCAGGTCAAGAAGCAAGGTCCTGCCTGTAACACCTTTCCTTGAAAACAAGAAATATTAATTCTTCCTTACTTCCAGGATATTTGAGATGATATAAGTTCATGAACTGGCTTCTTAAACATCTGGAACATTGAAGACCTAAACTAATCCAGTATAGACACAAAATATTCTTACTGCACACAATGGATACAGTGCTGTGATTTATGCCTTAATAGAGCTCTACAAAAACTTAACAAGACAAATTGTTGTGCAGATATGTTTTCACTTTTTCTCTCAATAAAACATCACGATTTCCCACTACTTACAAGTTAGGGCAGCTACATGTCACTCCATTAAGTTACTCTGGATCATGAGATATTGTCAACACATATATGTGTGACCTGGTTGGCTGCAGTAAAATTCAAGCAGAAGATATTAAATCCTAGAAAGAAATTAACATCTCAAGAAAAAAACAAAACCCAAACAGAACAACAACAACTACTAAACCAACCAACCAAGCAAACAAAAAGCCCCAGAGAAAAACAAAGGAAGGGTTTATAGATCAACAATTAAGAAAGTCCAGATTATTACTGGCTGGTATAGTGACCATCATTTTTGAGAAGCCAAACCACCGCCCTGCAAAGAAAACTACTGGGCATATATGCATATTATTGAGAATATTAGAAAAATATCAAATGACCATCTGATCTAGCAGCTCTTAAAGGGAAAGAAAAAAAAAAAAAAACCAAACCAAAAACATCGGAACAGATTGTGCTGTTTCAATATACATGAACTTCAGTGCTATTGTTTGTGGCACCAGTGTAGCAAGGTACCTAAACTGCTGTATAACTAATACTGGGAGACATTAATATCTTGACTTGGATGTCCTCAGCATTGTGAATTAAAAAATCTTTATTTCAAGTGTGCTATTAAGCAATATTTCATATTCTGTATATTCACTTGCCAATTATGTTCACTTTCCATCTTGACTCTTTTTGCAAACTAAGTAGCACTTCATCTTGTAGGAAGTCTTGTCAAAAGGGGTTTTCACTTATAAGCCACTGTAATTAGGATAAATAAATGTCGGCTTTCCCTAACAGAGAAAATGTTCCACTCTACACCGTCCCTTCCTATTTTCTCTTAGAATCACATGCTAATCAAGACTGCCTGTAGTTCAGCACTTCAACTGATTGCAGTCTCAGTATTTAAAACCAGATCTTCCACCTGCCAGCTTGTTTAGCTGAATGATTTGTTCACATTATTGCACTGCTTGTACTTAACTGTTTTGTGGGGAGCTTGCTGTTGATCAACACAAACTTCGTATTATCATCTATCACTGTCATGTTCCAAAGCAATTTAAATAAATGAATGTAGCCATGGGTAGGATTGCATTGTGCACCCAGCCTGGTTACAGAACAATTAAACTCACTCTGAAAGAAAACCGATAAAGATTTGATTAACTTTTGGTAGCAGATTTCCACCTGTATTTCAACTTGAAGTAGAGAAAAAAAGGAAATGGAGAAAAATGGAAAAGACTAAACCCATGGTTCCCCACATCAACCACCTACAATTCAAGTTAAATATATATAAACAAGTGTTTTCTAGATCCAGATGTACAACATTTTTAAAATCATTAAATGGCCTGGGGCTTATATTATGTTATTGTAAGTATTACATTTACATTTTTTTCAAAAACATTTATATTTGTACAAGTTGTAGTAATTTTAAAGGTTTGATTTTATGCTATTGACAGTGCATTTTCTTTGCTTGCACTGAAAAATAAAAATTTTCTTGCAAAAATGTTAAAATTCCAATCTGTATTGGAGAACTTTTTCCATATGAAAGTGAGTAAAATCACTTTCTCATTAATAAAATCCTACAGTACAGACCTTGTCTGGGTTCTGGAGGCTGCAGTGTTCACTAACATTAGTGATTCTGATCTCCAGGATCTATTACTTTCTTCTTCATAGAGGTATAAAATCTGGATTTTTTCTTACTGAAAGTAATCTTTGTTCCTTTCCACATGAGTCTCTTGGCTGCAATGCTGTGCAGATGTATTTCTACAAAGAATGATAAACTTTATTCAGGCAATATGGTAGGAAAGTAACTATGATGAAAACATGACAACTTAAAGGAAATAAATAAAAACAATTAACAATTCTGACTGCTTACTTTACAGGTCTGCCAGTCTTTGGCAACTTAAGCTGCTGCTGAAGAGAAGGTGCCATGATGTCTCTTAGACCGGGCCACTGCAGACAGACTATTTAATTAGCCACTGCAGTGTTTGTATACCTCCTGCTTTCATTCTGTTCCATGTTCCAGATTTCTTAGAGAGATATTTCCCATTATTTAGCACAGTTAGGAGTAGCCATGGTCCTTTGCAGCAATTCAATAAAAGGTTATCATGGAAGGCCAGGCCGCAAAGGCACTCAAGCAAAAATAGGGTATTAAGCCTCTAACTGCAACCTGCACAAGTCAGCATGGAAAACAAAATCCTTTATTCCCAGTAGAAGACTTTGGAGTTTGTTTGGTTTTATTCCATATAGCTGCAAATATTGCTAGGGAAAAAATAATCTGAATTTACAAACTGTCCTAGTGAAACTCAGAGAACAAAAAAAGTGGGGTATTTGTAGGGATTTTGCAAAAAGGGAGCTCAGACTGGAAAGGGAGTAGTCACAGTCTTCCTCATCTCAAGAAGGCTTGATGCTACCAAAAGAGAGAGAGAAAAAATGTTGCACACTCCCAGAAAAAAAAAAAAAACAACAAACAAACCCAAAATAAAAAAAACCCTACAAAACAACAACAACAAAAAAAACCCACAACAACAGCAACAAATAACCAAATAAACCAAAAAAAAAAATGCACCACTTGTTTAAAAATAATTGGAATATACTGTGGTCTTTCAGCAACTTTCTCTCATGTGACACATTTCATCAACATTGATTTTTTTCTTTGATATTTCACAAGCAGATTTGGATTTCCTTCTTCCTTACCTGTCTCTTGTGCACACACATGTATGCATACACATATATACACACACATACACACATATACACCTGTAGTGAAATGTAATAAACTACCAGTGATTTCAGCATAAATTAGATGAAGTAAAGCAAAAATAGTATCTGCTGAGGTAGGTTTTACCTGTGGTCACTAACAGGACATTTTAAAAAATAAGTACTTGATGAGTATCTCTGTAATAACTACAATCAATTCTTATCCAGAAAAAAAACAGAAGTACTGCAATGCTTTACTAAAACAGTCACATGCCTGGTTTTTAATGTTTTCATAGACCTGCACAGTAAAGCCTTGTGTCCCACTCCATTCCCCACTGTGAGTGGTCACAGTACTTTACAGCCTCTCACGTTGCTGATGGAAATCATACACGTTTGCACATCTCAAAGCCTTTGATGGGCAGATCACTTCACAGGCCAGTTATTTCATTTCGTCAGTGTAATCAGTGTTACATAATAAAGCACAGTATAAATGTTAGACAAAGGTTGGCCAAATATACAGAGCTTTAATCCACTGAAATGTTAACATGACAGAAAACATCAAAAGAAGGCATGCACTGTAGAGAAGGATCAGTGATAGTCTCCACTGAGGTGATCAATTCATAAAGAACATTAAGTGTGGAGTTGCAAGAAATCTAAATTACTACATGACCAAGGGGCTTGCAGAGATTCCCAGAAGCTGTCTTTCAGGTCCCCACTGACTGGATCATATGCTGTAAGTATCTGTTCTGCTGTTCCCAGTGAAGGGCCCATGATTTTCAGGTGAATTATAGTGTTTACAACCTCCTGCTAAGGGTTAGCACATTCTGTACCCAGTTTCATTTATTCTGACCAAGGAAATGCTGTGAAGTGAGAGGAGAACAATTAAAGCATTAATTGCCAAATCAGTTTAAGTTATCACTTAAAGCTGTTCCAGAGGTCACGTCTACCAGTGTGCTCTGGCAGTAGGGGAGGTTTAACAGCACACCAGGCTGTATCAGCTGGAGGATAGCCAACAGATGAAGGAAAATGATCATCCCACATTACCTGGCACTTGGTAGACTACATCTGGATCCTTGCATCCAGTTTAGGCCCCCAGGACAACAAGGGTGCTGATAAAGTGGAGTGAGGTCTGCATAGGGTGATGGGTGGGCTGGAGCAATTGGCCAGTGAGGGGAGGTTGAAGGACCTGTGCTTGTCCAGCCTGGGGCAGGGTTGGCTTCAGTGGGACTGACCAGTACCCATGGACACCCAGGAGATGAAGCCAAGAATCTGCACAGTGGAGGATGAGAGAAGAACATAGACCAAACCTAGAGGGGCTCCAGACAGATATAAGGAGATGTTTTTGACTGCAAGGAAAACTAAGCATTGAAACAGGTTATGCAGAAAGGCCAGTAAATCTCCACCTTTGGCAGAGCTGGTAAGGTTCTGAGCAGCCTGATCTACTTTCAGTTTTGCCCCTCTGAAGCAAGAGCACTCTAAGGTCCCTTCGAAACTGAATTACTCTATCATTTGGCAGTCCAAATCAGACAGAGAATACAGTGGGTTAAGTAAGAATGACAGTGCATACAGCAAATGACAGATGGATGGACAGAAACAGGCAGTTTTAAGAGAACATTATTGCTATGAACAGTCCTTTTATAGTCCTTAGCTTATTGTCTTTTTTATTCATTCTGAATGAATGACCACAGCAAATACTTCAGTACTAGTGTTAAAACTAAAGCTCTGTTATTCTCTTCTTCAAGACAAAGGTTTGGGGACTTGAAGTGAGGGGGTTCTTTGTAGTAGGAGGTTAATATTATTCAGAAATATTAATTTGCCAGGATAACTTGCATTTAAAGCTATTAAAGAAATCCAGAGGAGCCACAGTGTAATACTAAATGAATTAGTTTGGTTTTGTTTTAAATAGATTAACAAAGACAAGATTAAAACCAGGACAGTTGAGTAAAGATGGAAAACAGGTGGTTACCTGTTATTTTACCTTCCAAGCAAAATCTCTGGTGAAACTACATATAGTCCAAGTTTTAAATTAACTTCTAGTGTTACACTCTGTGTTACACTCTGTCCTTCTTCTGCATGACTGAAAGATGCAATTGTTTTCTGTGGTTTATTTTTCCCTGGCATATTTCTCACTAGCTCATTCCTTCTTACTTTTAGTAGGCTTCCTGGTTCATAATTCACAAGTCATCTGCACTTATAAAAGACCACCATTTGAAGCATTATATCCTCTGGTCTTCAAGCTGCTCAATTTCTCCTCTCCTCTACCCTGGAGGTAGACAGAAGGATTTGTTTATTTTGTTTCCAAAATAATATTTAGTAACTATGAATATGACGTGCAGGATAACACAAGGGCTTCAGTGACACTGAATGTATACTAACTTAGAAATGACTGAAAAGTCCAGCTTGTCTAGAAGAGATGGTAAAATTCATCAGTTTAGCACACAGGCAGGATCCATGCAAATGTGGGGTAAACATAATAGGCTTGTACTGCACTTTTAGAACAACTTATTTAGTGTGTTAGTGTTTTGGTCCTAGTTACATGAAGTTATGGTTATTTGGTACCAAATGGTTATTTGGTACCAAATACAAAAACTCATCTAATTACAATCTGAATCCTCTGGCCAGGTCATGAAGCAACAAACAGTACTAAAGTGGCAACAAGGGTGTATGAACACATCAAAATAAAGGTGCAATAAGCATTGGCACCTTAGGTGCAGTGGCCAAATAACATAAAAATAGACCTGGCAATGCCTTTGCATAAATACATGCATGGGATAGAAATTTAAGCATGTAACCATGAAACTCCAGTATATGGTTTCATAATATGCTAACATTCTGCACCTTCAGCCTGATCAGAAACCAGTGGCAGCACCTCCCAGCTGCTCTTGTTATCTTACTTCAGCTATATTCAAGAAAGCATAGTCAGACTTTGGCTTGGATAAAATAGCCATACCCTGTTTCAGTTTCAGTAGAGAAACGGAGTTTGCTCAGGGGAAACTGTTCTCACCTGCTGAGACTGGAATAGAACACTGGCAAACAGAACTGGAGGAGGGAAGCACTTGCACAATACTAAAAGCAGGGGAGGTGGGAACCTCACTGGACTACTTTGGCTTTGAAATTTTTCAGTTGTATAAATATGCAGTACATGGTATAAGCTACAACTCAATTCTGACTAAGCCATCTGGCATACAAACCAACAATTTTTGTTAATACTGAATTCAAAGGAAAGGAAGAGAGGTCACGTATTTGCTAGAATTTTTTCTTACACTAATGTAACAACAGAAGTTACAAAGCATTTAAATATAAAGGAAACCACACCCATGAGTCATTGTAAATGGAGAAGAGGTATTTTGGGGATATTACTGAAACAGAAATACCAACCTGTACTTCCATATGTAAGGGATAAACAGAATTTTCGCTTGCAACAGATAACGTTGCTTCTCTGCTTTGAAACATGTGCAGAAGGATGAGAATTTTTAAATCTGGCATGTGTTGTTGTTAGTTTTTTTTCCTTATTCCCTGCAGTGAGTTTTATTGCCAGGTGAGCTCCTCTGTCAGGATCTCTCAGCTCCATTTAGCAGGTTTCTACATGTTTCAGAACTTGAAAGACTCACCCAAGGTATCATCAGTGTTCCCATCATCGGTCACGTTGACACTGGCTTAGTCCCAAATCAAACGTGAATGTCTTTTTTCCTTCTCACCTTTTTTTTAAAGTTTCTGTAAAAGAGATTAGTCAATAAAGCAAAAAGAAGACCTCAAAAACAAACAAACAAACAAAACAAAACAAAAAAAAACCAAAAATCATAAACCTGCAAAACCCCTATAAACTTAAAACAAAACAAAACAACAACAAAAGCCAAAACAAAACCAAAACCAATCCACCAAAAAACCCACTTCACTTTAAAGTAGTATGTAAATACATTATTTCCATCTTAACTCTTTAAAGTGCACAAAAGAATAAATGTCTAAAATAAGCAAGTAGGAGATGGATCAGAAGCAGAACAATGTGGGGTTTTCGTATAACAGTCAAAGCCAAATAAAGGCATGTAGTTCAGATCACTGGTTCTGATTAAATGTATTGGGGTTACTCACCAATGTCTTCTTACTGGCCTCAATTCAGCAAAGCACTATACATGACTAATTAGGAATACAAGCATGGAAATAGGATTTAAACTTTAGAACAACCATATTGGGGGGTTCAGCATCTTACTAAATAAGGGCTTGGAGCCTTAGCTAGCAACTTTATTAATGCAGTATTTTACTCTCAGTTTGCTGGAAATGTCATCCCTTCAGTCTCATGATTTTTTTTTTCTCTTGTGCTCTTTTATTCCACATGGCAGAGTTTCCATTTCCTCCTAAATGCTGGGGGAGAATTTGAAGGGAAAAGACAGTCAAGATGTATTTGGTTAATTTCTATGCTTATATTTGTCACATATAGCAATACGCTACGTCTTTGTTTATACAATTTGGTTATTTCTCACAGAGTTTGGTACAGTGTTGTGAAAGCGTGCATTTTTTGTGAGTGCCTCAGTACCAGATTTGAGGGCTAGAAATGAGAGGAACAATACTGTACAACCACAGACGTCTGAGAAAAAAATACACTGCATTAAAATGGCATTGTATAGCTGCTTATTGTTTCTAAACAATTTCCAGATGAAATTTGAAAACAGGGAGATGGTTTTCCTAACTGCCAACTCTGCAAACACAATGTGGGATGGTCAAGCAAGAGTTATATAACTAATTAAAACCAAATTAATTTAATCAAAACCATTAGACACTCATTACCCATGAAGCTGCATTATCTTTTCAGTTTACCTCTATCCTTTCCCCCCTGCTGTATTGGCTACACCCACCTCTTATTTCTGGTCTGAAAACAGACAGTTTTTTAGGAGAGGAAATGCATCTGTCTGTATACCAGCACATTACCTGTCTTGATCTAGATCAGGCATAATTGTAATACAAATAAAAACATCAGTGGAAAAAGACAAATATAAGCAAAGTACATAGGTAATTTGCTAATTTTGGACATTATTCAAGACAAATAATTTGAATCTTCTCAGCCGCTCATTTGGTAGAGGAATATTTTCCTAGTACTTGTGGTCAATCATAGTTTCTCTCCACACAAAAAAAAAGAACCTTTTAAGATGACATAAATTTACAACTTGAACAGGTGGATAAAGATATTTTATTCAGCCAAGAAGTCAACTTCTGAAATCGGACACCTTCGAAACTGGGTGAGGTTTTTTACAGAGCATTGAGAAACTTCATATTGCTTCAGAACTTTGAAGATTAGTTTTATTGCAATGAAAGCCAGAGGGTTTACAAGTGAACATTAAGAACAGACAACATTTATTATGAAGAATAAATTTTGCAGATGCTGTACATAATTTCTACTTTGGGATTATTATTTAATGACATGACAGAAAGAAAGACTTTGCTTTTATTTGTATGGTGTTCTTTCTTAGAATGGATGCTCAAGGCAAAATCTCACTTGTAATGCAAGGTGTGCCAAGTAGGGAAAAGAACACAGGCAGCTTCTTCCTTTTCCTCAAGCACCCGTACAGGTTTCGGACAGGCTGGTGCCACATGTACTGAGAGACTTGAGGGTCACTTATGGGTGACCCACAGCACCTAAGTGAAGTTAAAAATGTGGGTCACTGTACTGGTTTGCAGGAAAGGACCCCTCTGTCTCCCCCTCCCTTCTTCCCTCTCTAAATGCCTTTGGGAATCTGCCCAAGGCTGTGTCTGTGCCACACAACAGAGGGACATGATGGAAACCTCAGGCGGGGAGCGCCAGGACATGCCCAGGTTTGTGGCCCTGGAGACACTACAGGTGCAATGGTTTATGCTGTATCCAGAGCACTAGGGATTACCAGAAAAACATTTCAAAAGAAATGGCTAACACTATCACAAAGAAATGCCCATGCTAACCCTAGAACAGGAAACAAGGGACTAGGAAACATGGAGCAAGGGTGCCTGGCTTTGTAGTGTACAAACTTGCAAATTGGAAAGAGCCAGCATCTGAGAACTGAGAAGGTCAGATTCTAGCTGTGGCTTTGCCCTTCCAGACACAAGTTTGCCTTTATGCAGTCAGCTCAGAAGTCTTTGAATGATATCTCCAGAATGCTTCAGGAAACTTTGGAAAGGATGGAGATATATTTGTCAGTGCAAACTCATAAGCATGTGGCACTTGGGGATATGTTTTATTGGTGAATGGTAATGCTGGTTTAATGGTAGGGCTTGATGAGCTTAGAGATCTTTTCCAACCTTAATGATTCTAAGGTTTTATAAAGTACACGTTGACCATTGTTTTAAGTACTTATATCATGAAAATCAAACTTAGAATCTGGATTTACTGTGATTCAAAAAATCATTATGATCAAAAACCAGTTGTGTTTGTTCTGTGAAGAACAAACACAATTATTTGACAGAAGGAGCAACCTGAACTTCTGCTGTATTTACTTAACTTTTTCTGCAACACTTTTCTGCACTGTTTGATGGACACAGACATTAACCCTGCTGTGATCACAATTACTCAAATGACTATTTTGTCTGAGATATAACAGAATTCCTGCTCTCTGTCAGAAAACCTCCAATTCAGAAAACTATCATATCAAGGTCTGAAAAATTGTATAAAAATTAAAGTTACTAAGTGAAAGCAGAGACTTATCTGTATAATAAAGATCTGCATAATAAAGCATTCAAAGTCATCAGGGATGTTCTGACATGGTATGGAATTGGTAAAGAGGCATGAATAGCAGAACATCCTTACTTACCTCAGTTCCTAAAAGGAGTGAGGGAACATAAGGCCTGCATTTGCCAACAAATTTTGTAGCCAAAAAGCCAGTGAAAAGTCTCACTGGGTTGTTGGAGCAAGACTCCTATAAGACCAGTCATACCTCTCATTTGAAAAGGGATTCTGAAAAGAGGAAATAGTTTCCTAGGTGTGGTACCCACATTCACCTAAATTTTCATGTTTGTGGAAAATACAGGAAAGGTACAAAAAGGATCACAGGGTCTTTCAGCTGTTATGAAAGAAGCTGCTATTACTGAAATATGACCCCAGTTGTCATATTCAAGAGAAAAGAAACTGGAAATCATCACATATCACAAATGAAGAACTACTTTCTTTATCTGTTTGTAATTTCTTCATAACAAAATGTTATAAGTTGGCTCTTGTAAAAAAAATTATTAAAAATAGGAAGAGGGGAAAGAACATAAGAGAGAACTCAGAGTTCTTCCTTTTCATTTGTAAGAGGGGAAATAATTGATTTCACAGAAAGAAATCACTTCATGTTAATATGAGTATACAAGTGTACAACTGGTATGAGCAAAACCACAATCTGGCTCTGTAAATCAAGCTGCAACTCTTTATATTAACCCTATTTGCTTGGAACATTTCTGTTTCAGACTTCATAACTCCCTTAGCACACAAGGCACTCCAGAAAAATGGGTTTGTCTGTAAGAAGTATACTGAAAATTTGTCTAAAAAGGGAGATTTGAGGAATAGCAAATGTCCAAATGAGAAGTTTGAATTTATGAAGCCTTTGCCCAGATTTTATTTGACAATTTCTATGCTAGTGAGTAGTAGCAAAATACCAAAGATACTAAGCTGATGTGGTGTTATTCCCTAGGCAGCTCAGAGGGGAGATGAGCCCTTACCAAAATTATTGTCACTGACACCAATGAGGGATCTCTCAACTAAATCACAGACAAAAATAGGGCCACATTACTCCTTGTGTAAAAAATATTGCTTTCTCTTTTAGTTTTCATTTTTGTTGTGGAAGCATTGTAAACATCAAAATGGACCAATCAAAGACATGGAATGGAAGGTTACTGTTCCCAACAACCAATCTCAACATGAGAGTGAGAAAAACTGGTCAGTGATGTTTCTTGGATTTTTGATATGTCACCATTCATGCACAATGTTTTATGCTTCCCATATGCTTTACTGTGTCTACATTGTAATAATACTGTAATATTCCTTTTCAGAGAGAAGAAAGAAAGATAAATTTGAGGGAAAAAATCCCTTGTGCAGGAGCAGTGTGACCAACAGGAAATACAATCAGGGCCTATGACTTCATGGATCTCCTCTCTAAACACATAGCCTTCTTATGGAAATAGGAAAAGTGGAACACAGCAGAAAAACCTCTGCACTTGTGGAACTGAACTTCCTGATTTCAGTCACCAACTGCTTTAGGATCCGCAAACCAAACCGCATCACTCAAGATTTGACTCATGGAATGATATCTATAAATGACCCATGGAAACATATTTGATACTGTTTGTGATGGGTATGAAATGCTACAGTTTATGAGTTTCTACCCCTATTACCCCACAATTTCTATTTATTCTATCATTTCCCTACTGTGTCACATGTATTAAACAATAGATAGAAAAATAATTGGAAAATTTAAAGTTTGTCTGTGCACATTATTTTGGATGACATCAAGAAGCAATTTTCAGTGTAACTGAATCATTGTAATTCTATTAACCTCCTTATGTTCTAGGAGTTTGAAAATGACAGGTCTGTAAGAACTTCGTAACCACTTTTACACATGTAAATTAAAGTTGTTTCTTGGATGTTTTTACTTGTTTTAAATATCACAAACTTTCAAAGTTGCTATCTCCCTCTGCTACTAGTTCTTCCAGAAAACCATAGGTAATTTTACTTTCATTTGTGGGTATGAAAGTTAAACATGATAAACAAATTTGAGATCTTTGCTGCACCATATTTATATTTTTTATTATGTGATGAGACTGTTCATTTAATCCAAATCCCCTTGAAGGCCCCAAGCCAAACTTTAAAGTGTTGCTGGGAACATTTCCTGACTATAGGTAAGGATCTTGTTCTCTATGCTCTTTTTGCTGCCAGTTCAGAAAGCTGACAGTGGTTCTTCTCCTTTTAACATTTTAACATGTGTCTACTTTTTAATTACCATAGAAGAAAAAGAAAACCCCAAAATAAATCAGGTCGTATACAATTAAGCCATAGGGAGGAACTCTCATTAAACCTTAATGGGCAGTAATGGTTTTCCTCAATACTTTAAAAACAATCATTGCCCAGACATCAACATGTGGAACATCTAACTTATAAAATCTCTCATTTTTCATCTTATTAAAAGCTATTACAGAGGATGTCTTTCCTTAGAATACTTAACACCAGTTTTTGACTGATTGTGTTTAATACACGAGGAGCCTTTTTCATATCTAGGAGGAGAAAGCTTGGAGATAAATATGATCTTCAACAAACTATATTGAATATATAGATATATAGAATGTATTTACATTATGGAAGAATTATATAATATATACATAGGCCTTTTATGCATTTAACTTTTTGTATACACATAGACAAATGTGTTGGCCTGAGTCTTTAAAATCAGAGTTGATCTAGATGCAGTTGGACACCTTCTGTCAGCAATTATGATGGCTAAGCAAGTCTCCTAGGACAAGATAAAGGACAGAAGCTACATGGAACAGAGAGAATAATTATTTGGAAATCATAATGTGGAAATTTACTTGAAGCGCACTTCAGACAAATACATCTTCTGAGAAGCTGCAGTGCTCTGGCTTTGCTTAAATGCAAAATTTTGCAGGGTAGTAAAGGGAGAGAGAAAGATGTGCCTGGTAAGTGCAGCCTCTTCACCCTGTGCTGATTTGCCAACAGCTCCTGACACCTCTGATCTGATGGTGGGGCCATTACGCAAAGGCTTCCTTTGCTCCTGCAGAGTGAACAGACCAGGCTGGCAAACCCCTTATTCAGCATTACAGCCATGACAGCTGCCTTGACCAGCTCTTCTTACCATGGGCTACTGATGTTCAGGGAACTGAGCATGCCTGAAGGGAGTGTTTCTAGGACAGCCTTGTGGTTTCTAGCTGCCTGTGCTTCTCCAGCTTCCTGCAGTGGTTATTATAATCAAGCCACATGTTTAATGTGAGCCCATCCACCATAACAGCCACTTTTCAAAATTGTTTATACCTCTGGTTTATACAACATTCTGCATCAGTGAGTATCACCATTTAGTCAGGCATCGTGTGGGGAAAAAAATGTTTCTTTTTTTTTGTTTTGTTCTTGCTCATTTAATCCTGGTTATAAAGGACTATAATACAGCTCTGAAACTGATGCTGAATGGGAGGCCAGCAGCTTCTCTGAGAAACAGAGGACTGAAGGTGGCTGTCATCACAATTGCAGTGAGATTTCAAAAGGTCTGTTTGTGGTCTTACATGTATTTGAATCAATTTCAGACACCTAATTAGAGAATGGGATAGCCTATCCATACTGAAAACATGAACCAGAAAACTTTAGAGCTTTCTGTTTACACCAATTTCCATTTATACCAATTTCCACTTTGGAAATTTCTTTGCATTTATATAAGTGCCACAATTTGTCAGAGATTGTACCTGAATGAAATAAATCATTCAGTAAAGACATTTCTGTTGGCATATTTATGCTACCATTATTCAGCTAGGATAGTGATGTTGCTTAGTGCAGGGATTTTTAATGTGCCAAATTTACTTAGCTATGTTGGCATAAATTTAGCATATAGACTAGGCTTTGCTTTCATTTCTTTCTTCTTTTGTTTTGCTTCATTTAGCTCCCATTTCCTCTTAATTTACCTAAACCAAACTAAAATAAGCCTTATGTACACCAGAAAAAAGTATTTCTACTAGTTTAATTAACCTGTTTCAAAACCAGATACTAAATTAAACAAGGATATATCTTTTTAAAGCACACAGCAAAACATCCAAAAAGTAATTACAATAGGGATAACTTTATAAAATGTGCCATGAACACAGTATAGAGGAATCACTATGCTTTGAAGAAATGTGGGGAACTCAATTTTATGGGAGGCTGTTTGTTCTCATTATATGTTAAGCACATGAAAGAAATCTAAAAATTGAAGCAGTGCAGAGAGTCAGGTGTGGAGAGGTGCTGACATTAGACATTGGGACTGCAGGCCATACAGAGAGTGTGCTGCCACTGAAAGGATCAGGGGAACAGGCCATGCTGGGGGAAGGGCTGAGGCTTGACACACTCTTATTCCTCTTCTTGCACATCTATCAGCAGTAGCTTTTGAACTTGTTTTTGCTGAGTGCAAAGATATACCCTGTCAGGCCTTAACACTGTACCATTATCTGTTTTAAAGACTCATCTCCACTCCCACTGTTTTCCTCTACAATGCTGGACTTGCTGCTGTAATTACTGTAACAGCTGTCTGTGTCACAATTGGTTTCCATAAGTTTGCACAGCATTTATCCAAAATGAGGCTTTGATACTTCTTGGGGTTATTAATATATCACAAACAAAGAACATAATCAAATATTTATGTAGCTATTCCTTTCCATGTTAAATTTTATTTTATTTTATTTTTTATGAGATTTTTGAGCCTCAATTTATAGTTTTAGTGAGATCACTCTGACATCTTCCTGGAGTGTAGCAGCTTTTTGACCTCTTGTGAAAGGCAGACAGGGACAAAGCAGTGTTTGACCCAGAGAACTCTGACTATGACTGTAGACCAGAGGGATAGGTCAAGAGCTTAACTCTAAGTATTGACAGAATTAGATAAAAATTCCATTTATAAACCCTAAGATTTTTTCTACAGTACATGTTATTTCACTATGGCAAAACAAACTCTGCAGTATTGTAGGGCAGTCAAGTAATAAGCAACTTTTTCTTGGTTTTTGTTCTTCAGTAATGGTTGTTCAGACCTTTGTCACAGACTGCTCCTTCCATAGCTGTCCAGCAAAAATACATGGCTTTTCAAGAGTGTCAGAGATTTAGGAAGTTTCTATAAACATTAGGGATTATATTTATATAGTAAAATTGCCTATCTCTGTAATTAACAAAACTCATTTAAACCAAATGTGTGCACTTTTCCCTTGAAAAATAAAGTACTTCTTTAGTTCTTTCTTTACTCTCCAAGTTAGCCAAGATATTTCCATGAGTTAATGACTTACTTCTGCTTTTACAAAAACTGAATTGCTCGCCCTTCAACCACCTTGAAGTACACAAACAGCTATTGGCTTGCATTAGTCATTAGCAACAGGCCTAGGCCTTTTGTGCTGCACTGAAATAGATATATTGGGACATTATTATGTGCTTTGAATTCTACTGATTTATCTAATTCTATGGAAATTGGAGATTACTTGTCATACCATGCATATTTGGTAACACTCAGCTTTCATGAATTAATGAAAAGGAAAAAAAAACAACTGTATTGTGTCTTCAAACATAAGAAAACTCTGCTCTATGCCCACAATATTAGGCATAGATGCAGCATGCAAAATACCTGTACCATTATTTATGACCTTCAGAAATGCTGATACAACAGCATATATTCAGAGTCAAGTACAAAACCACCCCATTTCTGTTGGACTCCTTTGACAGAAGAATTATAAACATAATGACTATGTACACACTTGATAAGGACACCATTATGCCATTTACACTAATATATGATTATATCAGCATAAACACTGCTTTCAACATATACAGAGGACAAGACACACCTACAAAAATCTTGCAAATAAGACTTTTGTCAATGCACAGCTGCCAGCACTGTGGGGTTTGCAGGGTATATGTGCTTTGCTGTTTCCTGTCCTTCCCTGTCCTTCCCTGTCCTTCCCTGCCCCATGTCATTGATTCAAGAGGTACTGAGGCAGTGTGTCATAGGTCAGCACCTGAGTGTTAAAGTACAGATGGGTCCCAGACTGGTTCTCAGACCTTAAAGCAAATGCAGGGAAGGGGTTTTCACTTCTCACAGTTTCCTTCCTTCTTCCTCTGAATTTTTGAAGTACTTTTTTGATAGTTATAGCTCATTTTGTCTCTGCTATGTTTTTGTTGCCAGAAACATGGAACTGTGTGATTAATACTATTCTTTTTTAGTTCCTTTTAGAGACTGAGTTCATATCTTGAATATTTGCAGAATACCAATGTCCATCCTATTGATCTTCAGTACTACTAAAAAGATCAACAAACTAAAGAAAAAAACAAGGAAAATCTGCATATGCTATTGGCATTCACAAGCCAGCTGCATATAGCTGTCCAGTTATCCTGGTCCAAGAGATGAGGAAATGGGTTTATACCATGGGGTACATGTGAATGAAATACCTGCTAGTGCAAATTTTTTCTTGTTCTTGAAAACAAATTTCCATATTTACTTGGTTTATATACAATTTTTAATTTGATTTTTTTTTTGTTTAGCTTTGTTAGTTTAGGAATGTACAACTGTCAGAAATCTCTCCCCTCAGTGAATCCAATCATCCTCTCTGACTTTGAACCTCAGTTGCACTATACATATTGTAAACCTCTTACTCTTATCATTTTTGTGTAATTATTATTTATTTAATACCAATAAATATTGGTTTGGTCTTGGCTTTGATTTGTTTGGTTGGTTTTTCTTCACTCCCTAGCATTTATTTCACTTGTTTTTCAATAGTTCAGTAATCTTATTTTGGTGATGCTAAGCAACTGAGAATTTTCATTTCCAACTTTAGGGTAGACTCAAAGTCCCTTAATAATTCTCATAGGAAGATCCAATTTAATATTTAATGCTCAAATATGTTCAATAAAAGAAGTGCACAGCTCACTGGTGTAATATATAATTCCTGTGTCAAATGTAAATAATTATTGCCTTCAAATTTCAAAGGCCATTGCAGTTGCTTCTTCAGTCTCAGTTCTAAATAGACTGAGGGACAGCGTCTTTGATGATGTTGCCAATTCCTAATTTTGTACAGACTGTCACCTCCTCAACATTCCTATAACCCTTGCACTCTCCTTCATTTTTTTTTATTTTTTTTTTAATATTGTGGACCTTCCAGTGGCAATTATTTCACTATGTACTAGCTCACTATATAATACTTTCACTGAATAACATTATCTTCAAGACTTGTATTGGCTTTCTCAGATTTAAATATTTATTACTTAATATGTAGTGGGTGTGTCAATTTGCTTCATTTTAATTTATTTTATTTTGCTGTATCTAGAAAATATATAACAAGTTTATAACATTCTTCATTGGATAACAAAATAATGAGCAACTAAATTGAAACTAATGCATTTTGACATGTATCAGCACTTACAAAAGCATTGTTATTGGACATTAATTATGTTAATTTAAAGGATATAGCAACTCCTTCAGTACTGATTAAACACCATAATATTTATTGTCATAGCCCTTGTGCTTCTCCACATTCATGTTCAGTATGGTAGGGATAAGAATGCAGGTGACTGGCATCTCAGGGGAAGCAAGGTGCTGTATAGGTGCATGTACTTATGCATGCAGAAGTGTTCATACTATGAAAAGTATCTCAGAGTTTTACTCAGTCCTTTCTGGATGTAGTCATTGACCTCCTCTGTCTTCCATTAAGCAATCCCTCTTATCCCCTTTCTCATCACCAGCAGCCTTTTCAGAATGGAAAATCTATGGCAACTTGTTCTCCTTTGCCTGTTCCTAATGACCACCCTCAGCTTTGATGGGTTTGTAAAGAATATTTAAAGCAATTTATTTATTGGTGTATATATATACTTTCAAGGATAGTAAGAAACTGCCTAAATCCTTTCTAATAGTGCATGCAACCTGTTAAGGTTGCTTCAAATCTTAAGTTAGCTTAAGTTAACCAAAACTTGCCTTTGAAGTATCTAGTTTAGAGAGCAGCACAGGGCTACTGTGAAAGCCTTCAGACATAAATAGGGAAAACTGGCTTGCTGGAACTCCCATAGAATTGATGTAATAAGCATTGCTAAACTGATTGGAAGCCATGGAATTTATAGATAATATATTTTCTCAGCTCAGTGACTAAACTCAGAAGGGCAGGAGACAGAGCTGTTTAGCTACACTTAAGTTTTTATGCTATTCCTCACCATGAATTATTATGATAAAATATACTTTCTAAAGGTATGAAAAATAATCAGCCCTTCCTATAAAGGTATCAGAAAAGTACGAGAAGCATCTATAATTTTTTTTAAATAAGTTGCCAAGGACAAATAAGATGTTTGCTGCACTAGGGGTGGAAGAGTAAATAAATAAATAAATAAACCCTCATTAAGAAATATTTGTTACCAAATCCAGATTCTGAAAGTTGGAGAAAAATGCAATAACTCGAGCAAGTGCATATTTTTACTTCTGTCTAAGCCTAGTGGTCACACTAAATAGAGTAACATTTTAAAATTTTTTTACTATACATGGAAAGAAATGTTTCAGCATGAGGAAACATTTTTACTAATGTCATTCCAGCCAAAAAAACTAAAGAAATTAGAGAAATTTTTGAACTCTAGTATCCTTTTTATGATTATTAAAGGTTTTCTGAGCCAAAAGCTTGTATATTTTTGAAGAAGTATCTGCTAGTATTAGAAAAGACATTATGTGTTCACAAAAGATGTTCTCAATGGCAAGTTGGAAACAACGTGGCTACAATTCTTCTGTTATAACTTGCTTATGAAGGTACTCCTTGAAATCTAGAACCTTCAGCAGCCTCAGGGATTCACTGTAAGGTAATATTTTAAGTGTCATATATTTATGCTTAAACATTGGATTCTTTATTATTATTTACCATGAAGTGATCTTAATTAATATCTGGTTGGTTGAAGTTAGTAAAAAAAAAAATAAAAATGAAAAATCAGTATTTCTGCCACAAAACTGTGAAAACTAATTATTCTAATATGTTCTTATTTTCACTTAAGATTAATTTCACTTGTGTGTTTTTCTTATCAAAATGGATGAATTTTGTTTGTTGCTCTAATTCTTCAAAGTATTTTAGTGTTGGAATGTAGTTGTAAAATGTGCCCTAATCATCCGCCATCTATTTCAATGTTTATTTTTGCTCCTACTTACTTGACACATGTTCCTGAAACATTTGACTGGGAGAACATCTGTGTTGATAGTATTAGGAAGAGGATGATATAGCCCTTCTCATTTCTGAACCACAAGATCTACAAATTTCTAGTGAAAAACTAAAATTAGAAGCTGAAAAGCTCCAGACAAAATTATTTGTAGCCTGTTTGTTTCAGTTCATGTCTCAATGTCTTACAGTTGTGAGAAGGGATAGACTGGCAGTCACTGGAACAGGCCCATGGAGATAGTGACATTGCACTCAGCAAAGAGAGTCAACTCAGCCAAATCCAGTCCAAAGAATCATCTACTGTAATAAAGCATATTTTCCTAATATATTCAGAATTACAAATTCTGGGACTGAATACTTTGTCTCTATGAGTTTCTGGATACAGCTGTTCAAAGCAATGGGTTTTGGCCCATTGAAACTTAAAGTTCTGAAAAGGGTGGGATAAGAAAATATTTGGGGTTTGTTTTCTTTTTTTAGTTTCAGTGATTTTAAATGGATAAAAGAGTAATTTGGTTTTCCCAATTGCTTTTGTTTTAAGAACATTTTGAGCACATTTGAAAGCAAATGATTGTTTCAAATTACTGAAATCAAGTACATGGAATTTTTTTTCCTGGAAAATTGTCTCAAAATCACATGTTGGTTTTGGTCAATCATCATGTATCCATTTNAAAAAAAAAAAAAAGTAGAAGAAAAAAAAAGTAGAAGAAAAAGATTACTAAGTCACACATTAGTCAGGAATACTACCAGAGCCTGTGAGCTTACAAGAAATCTAGACATTTTCTCCAGTTATTCATCTGCTAAGTCAAGATGTTGGGCATTAGGACTGAGAATTGACTGGGTCAAAATACATTCTTCCTCTTCCCTTGATCAGTTCCTAATAGAAGTGTCTTGCATTATTTATTCTTAAAATATAGGAAAAAAATGCACGGTAATACAAGACTTTTGTTGCTTTTGTAGGTGTAGTTATAGACCATATTTATCTGGGACTATGAAGTTATAGTAATGTCAGCTTTGATGAATATGAATTAAAATAGGATGAGGATGTAGATTTTTTCTTCTTAGTCATCTATAGTTACATAAATATCTCTGCAGTTTTGGAAGAAACAATTAACTCACTACACCTCTCTCTCTGGATGCAGAGGAGAAATCTTCACCATGAGGAAAACATCCCATTAGCATCAGAAAGGATGTTCTCACAGAAAATTCCAGCCAGTTCCATATGTTTCCTCATAAGAAAGAGTTATGTTTACAAAACCATTTTTCTTGTATTTGTAAAATCAGTGTGTAAATAATATTTCACTGCAGCTAGGACTTTGCAGAGCAAAGCTCATAAGCAAACCAACAAGTGTTATACTTCATTAGATCAACAAGTACAGATGACAAGATTTCACAAGGCTTCAGACACAGTTCATACTTCAAATGAGAAAAAATTTTTGCAGGAAGACTTGTATAACCACAGTTTTGCTTTATTTTGCTTCTATTATGCTAAGTAACCTTATATAAAATGTTATTTCTATTTACAAGCTTTTCTGTGTTTTATCTTTGAGTGAGACAACTTGTGGTAGTACTTCATAATGAAAATCTACTCTTAACCATTAATTTAGGGAGAAAATAATACTCATTTACACCATGTATTTCTTCTACAGAATTAAGTACAGTTTAAAGAAATTAATCTTAGTCATTTTGTTTATGAAATTTTCTTTATGATGACAATTCTTCATTCTTCTGCTCAGAAACAAAGCAAAAGAACCAAGCAACCAAACAAAACCCCACATTTTAGTGTCTTAGTAAATAAATAGAATATTTTTTTATTTCATTTTCTTATTCTGGGGTCTTTTTGGTAACTGTCTACAAAAAAATCTTTCATTTAAGAAAGAAAAAACTTATACAGAAATCTTTATTTCATTAACTTACAATTTTCACTCAATATTTTTGTCCTTTTTTACATAGATACCATTTTCTCATTTTCTAAACATACCAAAACTTTGTACATGCATTACATTATATATGTTACAGAACTTTGTACGATGTTAATTTGAAGCATGACTTATGTCAAAGTTGTGTGCAAACATTTTCATGGGTAATTTTTTTCGGCTTCATTCCATTTTCTTAAACCTGATATATAACAGTATGTTGGTAGCTGCAGATGCAATTAGAACTATAGTGAGATTCTTGCTTATGTGGTTATATTGGCAGCAATGACAAAAATAACTGACTTTATCCTGGTAATTGTCACCCTGGCCCTTACTGGACCTTGTAATGGGGATATTTTTTTTTTTTCCTTCTATTTATTTAATATTTAACTCTGGTTAAGAGCAGCCCTTCTCTTCTAGCCTGGGTACTTACATAGGTTTATGGAGTGGGGCTAGGGTGCTTAGTGCCTTACAACATTGAATCCAAATATTCTGCAGCAGCCACAGCTCCCTGAGGTTCAAAGAACCAGGCTCATTTCTAATATGCAGTGCACATGACTAGTGAACAGAAAATTATGGTCAAAATAGGGAGTGTGTGGACACATTTTTGAGAGTGTGGACAGAGCCAAAGGGCTGCAGGCTGTTGGTACCCTCTTCAAGCAAGCAACAGTCAGCTGAACTCCAAACATAACCAGACAACCATCCTAGCCTGGACTATGGGAATCAGATCTCAAAGTATACAAAAAAAATTGTAATTCTCTTGGAGAAGTCCTTCAAGCAAAGCCCAAGCTAAATCCAGTTCCCAAATATCACAGTGGGGAATGAAGCTAAGACAGCACTCTATGTGTCCTATAGGATTTGTGTCCAAAAGCCTGATGATCTCCTGTGAGTGGTCACTTCCTTTGCAGTGTAAAGGAGTTTGTCTCTCTAGAAATTGTCCACAAGGAAAATACCTTCTGTCTCTGACAATTACTATCACACCACTGAAATTATTGCAAGCATGCTGTTCTGCAGCAAAGGTTTTGCTACTTATACCTGATATAAAATAGTACATATGTGTATGCAGCTCTCTTAGGGCGTTATGAAGTGCTTTCTTTTGCATTTTGCATCCACAGGGGCAAAGAAAATTTGTTAATTGCTTCTATTTTAATTGGGCTGTGTCACCGAGGGATACAAAGAGATGGGTTTCTTTCTACAGGAGAAAGCTGAGCAGGAACACTGATGTCAAAGCCAGGTGGATGTAGTGACTGTGGGGCTGCTGAACAGCTGTAAGTGTTTACAACCAGCCCAGCACCCTCTGACACACATTAGACTGAACAACTAAATGTGGGTCAGTCAGTTGGGATAACAAGAATAATGGAATCGTTGCAGAATTTCTGTTCCCTGCTTTGTAAATAAGTGTCTTGGTTTCACTTCTGTCTGCCACAAGAGGCAAGTGGCTTTCTCTGTTATCACATGTCTGACAGGGTACTTGTGCAACTCCCTCAATAATGTTCAAGTTGCTGATAAACAAATTCCCTAATGCCTTTTGTAATAGCTTCTGAGACAGTTCTTATGAGACAGAGATAAACAATTAAGAGTAGTTCTCTGATATCAGAATATCTCCATGGTTTTGAAAAGTTAAAGCAATTTCCTCAGAGTTCCTAATTTTCCTATGCAGGGTGTGGTATTGAATTCAGCAATTCTTTTATTGGCCAGGACTGAAGCACTTTAATCCTCTGTAATACTAAAAAAGTACTGTTGTGTTGGGTTTTGTTGATTCTTCTGTTTGATTTGGGTTTTTTTGGTTGGTTTTTTTGTTGGTTTATTTTTGTGTTTTTGTTATTTTTTTTCTCTATGGATCTTCAGTTCTCTTTCTAGATACTTTAATGGTTATTGTATTCTTTACATTTTCCAGTTCCATGATCTGAGTGCTTATTCAATGTGATCAAGGTGATCATCATATTATGTAGTGGTTTTCATTGGTTGATCTAGGTAAGGAAGAGCAAAGAAAGAATTTAGCAGACTTTTCTATTTAACGTTCTCTGTTAAGCTGTTAACTGTGAAGCATAAATACAGTCTTCTCACATGATACAGCAAAAGTTCAGGGCTATGCAGGAACTCTTCCTTCTCTCTCCCAGTGTGAAAAATGCCATAAACTGTCACCCAAATCTTATCAAGCATCGGATATATGGAATTAATATTTCTTTGACTATTTATCCTTGATAGAACTTGTACTTGTTTTAAAGTTTTGTTTTGTTTTTTGATGATAAAAAAGTGAAAACCTCTAGAGATTAAAATATTCCAATATTTCCACTATAAATAGAAAATCCATTAGATTTACCTTCAGGCTGTGGAGTTCATTTTCTACTGTGAAACCTCACTAGTTTTGGAAAATGTCTCATATTAAAAAAAAAAAAAAGTGCAGCTTGTGACATTGTAACACTCAAGTAAAATTGTTTAAATAGAAGTATGTAAGATGATTTTCATCATGAAGACACTTCTATTTTTGCCATCGTCACAATTAGTATCTTGCCATTTTGTACAATAAAACTGGAGAAAGAACAAGATGAGCTAGCCCTGTTCAAGTTCCAAAAGCATACAGAAACAGAAAATGAAGATCAACTTATTATCATTTTATATACATAGTTGTCATGTTAAGTCACCCCACTGCAAAGTAGTAAATTACCAAAGCATGTTATGTCAGAACTTGAAAACTATAATACATTGCTCTTGATACTCTAGACCCCTAAGGCAATATCACAATCTGCAGTTTCTAGCACAGATATTTACTCTGCAATAAAGTGGCAATACCAAAAGCTCACAAAGTCTTTTGCTCTTTGGCTTCTTGGAGTTTGGCAGGCTGTCCATCCACCTGACATAATTTATCCCAACAAATAGACAATGGAACAACAGCAACACACGAACTTTTTCTGAGAACCACTTTATCATACGTTGCATAAAAATATTTGAGGGCTGGGGAATGGTTGGACTGAAAGTTCAGTTCATGATTGTTTACAATACAGCAAACTTTAGTCTAAACGGAGACTGTGAATAGCTTTGCCATCTGTTGTTTAAAAAAACAGAAAGAAAGAAAGAAGAGAAAAATGAGTTCCATTTGCTTCAAACAGCTATGGGGTGGTCAAGCTAGAATACTTGGCAGAGGAGATGTTTAGAATTGAAAAGGAGTTTACATCTGGTCTCTGCTCACAGCTTATTTAACTCATCTGTAGCTGCCTTTGTTATCCCAAGCTCTGAAATCTATTTCTGCTGTTCCTCTTTGGGCTTGCTGCAGCTAGTCCTGGCTACCAAGAGCAGGGATGTGAAGCTGCCCTGAAGTGTCCATGGCCGTGGCAAGCACTCCAGGCCAGGAGTTTCTGCAAGTACAGCTTCCCCTGCAGACACAGGCTGCCAGAGCTCAGCCAGCTGCTGAGGCAGACAGCCCTGCTCCCAGGAAAAAGAGCGGCAGGGAGCAGGACCCTGCATACTAAGTAGGAACCAAGTCTTAAGTCAAAGTCTCTTTTTTAACTCATAGGGCTATATTGGTATTTTTACACCATGGATGGTGTTTAGATTTTCAACAGAAGCAATTTCGGACTTCACTAGAAGAAGGTGATCTGTAGTTGCCACTGTCATCAGAAGTCCTTAACTTGGCTGTGTCAACCCAACTGACACCACAGCTGGAGAGGTTTCAGTGGTGGCGGAACCCTACACGCATAGAGTCACAATTTGGCCTTAGGAGGGTTGATAAGACGTCATTTGCTTTTGTACTGGAAGAAATCCCAGGACTAAAAGACATAAGTAGAACCAAGGCAGATATTTTAGGCTGTTGAAAAAGACTCCTGTGGACTCCTGTCTGAAACCAAGAGTTCGAAAATCTCCATGCAAAAGGTCTGAATATTTTCTCATACTTTCAGATATATGTGTGTTGGTGAGTCATATCCTACACTTGAGGAAAGCCAATGCTGCTTGTCTTCCACTGTACTTCATTATTATTATACTATCAGGAGAATATAGTGAGCATTCAATATCATATATATTAATTAGAATACATAATACACAAACCTTGCAAAATTAGCGATCTTTAAATTTACCTGGTTTTCAGCTAACTTTGAAGTGTAAAAAAAATTGAACATTCAATGAGGCAAAATGTGTTGGAGACGCTCTCTGAAGACTTTTAATGTAAATCAGCAGACTATTCTAAACAGACCTTTTCCTCAGGTGAGAGGTACAATAAAGACAAGTCTTCATTTATCAAATAATTCAAGCATAATATAATACAAGTTACAACTTTTCATCATATTTTACAGACCTAAGAAAACAAGATACTTATAAAAAATAGCAAATTATTTGAACTTTGACCAAATATTGAATTTTTGCCATATAGAAGTTTCCAGAGATGAAAACTAAGTTTCCTACCGTGTTCCTACTACTATTTTCCTACCATGAACCTTTTCTTTCCCTCCTGCCCTCCTTTTTTTATTCACTTACTGGCCTGCTTGGCTATGGTCTAGACTGAAAAGGAAATCAAATGATACATGGAGATACAGGTCAACATTGCTAGCTCATTCTTTTTAAGTAAGGATTCTTATGTTTAATTCAGATATGGTTTGGCAAAGTTTCTCTGTATCTCAGCTGAAATAAACTGTCAAATTTATCAAGGTTAGACCAAAACTAACAATCCTGGGCAACAAATATTGAAGAGATTGAAAGTGATGTGTTTGCACTGCTATTCCTGGGAAGCCAGATCATTCTATTGTAGTTCCTTCGCCCCCACATCTTTGTCAGGATACATCCATACCTGTTGTGTGGGTAGAAAATGGGATTGTATGAGAACACTGTAAATGTGGCACAATTCATGCCCATCTAAAAACCCCACTTTGCTGTAATTCTCTTGTAACTGTTGAACATTAAATTGAATGGAGCTACAGCTACTTTCATCATGTCTTAGTTTAAAATATTTTGATCTTGAGGATGGACCATTCCTCATTTTCACACATTTCACACATGGCATCATTTAGATTGGAAAATACCTTTAAAACCATTAAATACAACCACAAACCTAATACTGCTAAGGAGGAAGTAAACAGAAACCCCACAAGAGATTGCGAGTACAAACAACAAACTGCAATAGGATTGCTGTGGATGTCCAGGCTCTGGATAAGTCTATGAGCCAAGAAAATAGAGGGACTGTCTCCTTTGCCTTTAGCCCCTCTAAAGTAAAACCAGATTTTAGTCTCAGACAAGGCCTTCAAGTAAAATTCAACTCTCATCTATGACAAGAAAACTGAAGACAACGAGTTAAACACCTTTATATGAAAACTTGACCCATAAATTAAACTAGGCTAGTCTTTTTATATTATTAGTAAAATATATTATTCTGCAATTACTGATTAGCAACACTCCTATCCAATATTCGGTGTTGCTAGAACCTGGAATAAAAATATGTCTGATACCCAGATGGGCCAAGGATTTTCATATTGCACTCTTGCTGGATAAGGTCTCTGATATCTAAGGTGTTCCACAAGCTTTTAAAGACTATCCAGTTTATTTAAAACATTTTACTCTTTCCTTAGATAATTTCTAGATAATCTCACCCTTTTCTACCCCTTTTTGACAAGTAGGACTTGAAGGCTGTCTTAGCCTCAAATGGAAAATATTTGCTGAAAAATCTGTTGAATAATTAGGAGATACACAGCATTTTGCTTATCAGCTGGTGCAAAAAGTCATTAATCTTTTAGAGTAATTTCAGGTATCTGGAGTTAAGAGTCAACTGAAATATTGCCCTATTAAAAAAAAAAAAAAATTAAATGTGTCTTGATTTTAAAACTTGCTGTTGTTTTGAAGTCGTTATATATGTCTCTAGCAAAAAGAGAAAAATTTAAATACCTGGAATTTTCTTCGCATTTTCATGTGTCTTGTCTAGGAAGACAAATTCCTCAAATTGCTGTGTAACCTATGTAGCATCTATTGCACGTAATCACTACCTGCTACAATGCTTTGGCTGGAGCACATTTCTTACCCTTGGGATGAGGGGGTCAGCCATTTACACACAGATTGTGAGAAGATTTGCCAACCCTGAGCCTCACCCGAGATCTCCAACATATGTTTTATATTTCCTAGTCAGATTGAGGATAATGTTGTTGGGTGCTTTACATTTTGCTTTCCAACTGGAACAGACAGTAACAGGATAAGAGATGCCTTAGAATATTATTAACCTCTATCTGTCATGGCCTAGCAAGTGATTGTTCATAAAACTTTTTTTTTTTGAAAACTCTTTTTCAATGTCCATCAAATTTTAGAATTCATACATGTGAGAAGGTACTCCTATTACTTTTACAGGATTTTTTTTTCTATTGCCTGCTGTTTATTTGATCATGAAATTTATTTTTACATCCAAAGCCTTTTTTTTTTCTATAAAGCCACCTAATTTTTGAATTGTTATTCTGTAATCACATGTGCTCATGCAACTCAAGCAGCTCTACTTTTAATGCTTACTAAGGGAAATCAAACATAGTGCTTTTCAGATGACTTTGCTTCAGAGCTTTCCAAGCTTTTGGGGGAATTTGAAGTCAATGTACTTCTGGCAACAGCTCTATCATTGGATGAATTAATGAAATAGTTCAGGCAGTGAGAGAAAATGATGCTATCCTATGATATGAAATCTGTGTTTCTGCAGTACTACTATGTTTTGCAGAATCATGAAAAAAATGTATGAAGGTCATCTAGTCCATCTGCTTGATTTGATCTGCTTTTACCTATGGCAAACCTGGCAGATGTTTGTCTAACCTTTTTGTGAAGGCATCCATTGTCATCCGCAGTAAATGGTTCTTTATTTCTACGTGTATGTCCATTTTTATGCATGAGCACACACAGAGGTGTTTGGGTGAAACTTTGAACCTCTGTATCCCTCATATGTCATATCTAATTTTTAGAAAATCTTTTCTATGAAATCAGCAACACTATAAAAACCTAAATTCTGACAGATGGTCACATTTTATCTGTGTGATGAAAGTAGTGGTCAATAACTGTATGTTCATGAAAGACTTAATAAAACAAAATGAAAGAAGAAAATAATTCTTCAAAAGGAATTAAGCATAGAAAGCAAGATTGACATACAATACTCTCTCTTTTTTTCATTTGTTTATTAATTGATTAGTGATGTCGGTTTTGACCAGATAGAATGGGACAGATTCTCATTTGGATTAAGTTGTGCTGGTCAATACATCTAAAATTACTCATGTAACTGTCACAACATTTAAGTCTACATATAAAGAGAAATTTTTTTTAATATATTATGTTTCACAGATCTAATTTTGAAATATTTTTCATTGAAATGCAACATATTCATTTATAAAGATGAGCAGTATACATGTCAGTAGTGAATACTGTGTTCTGTAGATTATCTCTTTAGAAACAATTTCATGTCATGGATGACTGATAGAGAAATACCAGGCAAAGTATGCAGAGGAAGAGCACCAATAAAAGCAATTATTCCTGTCAAAGCAAGTGGGATTGTTTCCAGTTATTCATAGTTTAGATTCAATCAGTGCATGTCTAATTTAAAGTCAGACCTTTCCATCCTGTGCTGTGCTTCTTTATCAGTTGTGATCATGACAGTGTAAAGAAATGGAAGATCATGCCTTACTTAAAACAGACATTTAGTTCTGATTTGTTTTTTCTTACTACTCTGCAAAAGTGACCACTCACAGAAGTCTCTTGAGGGAAATGAAATACAGTTATAGACTGCATGCTTGTCTCACATTAAGCCAAGAGACTTAAATCAAAAATATTTAATGAAGTACAATACAGCAAGCCTAATGGGTTATAGAAAATTCATGTACAACCCTATCTAGAAAAACCCGGCTTTTTATTTCTGTGTATCACAAATCCAGTTGATTGAAACCTACAGCAAGTTCCTGTTAATTTGGAAATGTATTTAACCAGAATATAATTGTGGGTAATGCAAAGCTGGGTGGCTGTGGCTGGCCTGAAATTTGTTGTCAGCAGGAAGTAGATTAATTTCATTTACTGTCTTTGTCATGTCTCACTGGCTTCCTGTCTTTTTAGCTTGTTACCCCCAGTGGGCTGCTGCTGTCACTCTCAATTCACTTTCTGCTCAGTTATTTGTTATCTGATGGATCTGTCTACACATTTTCCCAATATGACATTTTTCCTGTCCTGAACTGGTACTGTTATCACAAAGTCTACACTGTGAGAGAAAACCTACACTGAACTTAAAAATATTAATGGGAAAAGAAAGAAAGAATTACATTTGTATGATTCTACAACAATGCTCCTGTCCAAGTACTCTGGCTGCCTGAGGAAAACTGCCTTTTTCCTTGTATTTTTTTCCACTTAAATGAAAGAAGCAGTGATAAAGTATGAAAGCATGTATTTATAGGCTCCAGACCTTACGTCTCAGTCCCCGCATCTGTGAGGAGGCCCAAGAATAACAGGAGTACTCCACAGTGTTCAGAATAATATGGTACATAGATGAGGAGTTGTTAAGAGTGTGTTTGGAGTATTTTAGTCCATTTGCAAAGTATTTTGGAATCAGAGAACATGGAGTGTTCTGCCAGCAGTGCTGAGTTTTAACAGGACTGCCCTGTAAGGGGACATCCATATTTCAAAATGTTTATCATATGTGTGCGTACATGTGCCTGTGGCCATGCTGTTTCAACTACATTATCTCTGCCTGACCTGATATAACAGATCTCTCTTTAATGTGGCTCTGTATATGCTTAGGGACACAGTGGGAGGACCAGGGTCAGACTGCCTCGCTCCTTCCCCAGGGGAGCAAAGGAAAATCTATTATACCATTTTATGCCCTCTGGCTGCATATAGGGTATGTTTAAGTACTTTGCTAAAGTGTCTTTAACAATTGGGCCAAATGAATGCTATACCATGCCAAGTGAGTGACAAAAGGCTATCTTCAGTGGCTATTCTTACAATATGGGTCTTAATCCTATAGTTTCTCCTAAGGCTAAGAAAAATTTACAACTGAAAATGACCTTTCAATGTGCTTAGAGAGCATACAGATTTTGTTATAAAAGTAACTTCCCAAAAGTACACAGGAACAAAAGTTGTATCAGTTGTGTCCCTGCCTTGTCATACCCTGCTTTGGTGTAGGACAGAGGCCGTTCACAAGGCCAGATTTGGTGAAAGACTCCAACACTACAGACTCCTTTTATTGCCAGAAGAGACAAACATCCTAAACAGGCAACCCTGAGAAATCTTGAAATTGCCTCCAGGAGATGTCTTCCTCATTGTCAACAAAGCATCAGTCTGTTAATTCTTTATGTGCCTCCAATGCTGATCAGCTATGTGACATTGATTTCAGGTGTGTTTGTGATTATATTTATTTCAGATTGTCAGAAGTTAAGAAACAGTTGAATGATCATATTGAGGTCAAAACCCGGGCAGCAAATGTAACAGCAAGAGAATATAAGAAACGGGTAGGAGTATAATCATGTTTTCCCATGACCTTCCAATTTTCAATTTGTGTCTCAGGGAAAAACAAAATTACCAACAGTTTATACTTCTTTAAAATCAGCCCTGAAAAACACTGTAGTGTGAGCCTACTTTCTGATCTGCCAGCTTTCCTTCTAACAGTATAAAGTTCTCATTTGGGGGTGTGCCCACAGATATATCCTGGCAGAACTAAAAGAAAAAACTTGGATTATCATAGAATCATATAATAGAACACTTGGAAGGGATCTTAGACATCACCTAGTTCCAAACTCCCTTCCATGGCTAGGGACATCTTCCACTAGACCTTGTTGCTCAAAATCCCATCAAGGCTGTCCAGTGTCCCTGGATGGCATCCCTTCCCTCCTCTGCAAGAAGTCCCGGTGGATGGCATAAGTTGCTTTTCTCTTTTTCACCAACACTGTAACCACATTGAAGAAGGCCAACCAAATTTGTCAGGAACAATTTGCCTTTGATGAAGCCTTGTTGGCTGTCACAAATCACCTCCTTCTTTCTGTGTGCCTGAGCATAATTTCCAGGGCGTCTTGCCAGGCAGAGACATGAAACTTACTAGCCTGAAGTTCCCCAGGTCTTCCTGTTTTGTTTGTTTGGGGTTTTTTTTGTGTTTTTT
>WBNO01032195.1:0-16606 GCA_013400575.1 Peucedramus taeniatus | reverse complement strand
AGGAGGAAAAGGAAAGGAGGAAAAGTGAAGCATCTTGGACAAACCATTCAACTCCTTCAGTGAAAAGTTATGGAGATTAAAGGAGAAGCAGAACCTTTCTGGGAAGAACCAGCATCTCCTACCCTAAAAAAGCAGCTGAGATTAAATGCTTGTTTTTAGGTGATTAACATGAGGTGAAATCAAACGTGGTTAATGAAGCTAAAAATGAGAATCTGATAAATTGGCTCTGTGAAGCATTGCCAGAGGCACACAATAAACCTTGCAAAAAAAAAAAAAGGAAGAAATGTCCTTTCCTTACTCCTTAAATTTCAATTTCAGCAAACAGGTAGGAATATCTGAAGCCAAATTTTCAGGCTGGTGTTGGCCAAAACTTTAATATGATATTGTTGAAAGTCAAGGAGTTCAGAACACAAGTGAAGCAGGATGGGGAAAAAAACTGTGGCAATAAAAGTTTTTCCCATTCCCCCGAGGCTGAGGAAAAGGATCTTTAAGTGGTACCTCCTGTTTAACTAAAAAACAACTGCACAAAGCTTTCAAGCAGCAGCACCAACAAAACACTTAACCTGCCTCAGCTGACAAGTGATGAAGAGCTTTAGGAACACTTTGCTGCAGCCTGAAGATGAAAGAATAAAACAAAGCTTTTCTCTTCATCTTAATGCGATTAAATCGTCCATTTAAAGTGTTTTTTCTACCACGCTGAGGAGTCTCTCGCTGTAAATAAATTGGGATGGGAAGAAAAGTAGCAATTTACTATTAAAACTTAAAGGTTTTATTACGTGGAGGTCTCCTCGTGCTGCTGAAGTGGTGTTATATCTAACAAGTGCTATTTTTCAATAATACAAAGGAAACAAATGCACTTAAAACTCCTCTGCTCCTGCAGTCAGTGCAGAGATAAATTTGGATAAGAATATCTGTTGTTCTATAAAACCAGAGAGGATTCTACACAGCAGAATGACAATTTCCTTGCTTGGTGCTATCAAGACTCGTGTTGGCAAAATCAAACAGCTCTAATTTACTCATTGGGTTTATCTCCTTAAAATGGTCAATGTTTTTTATTTTGTTCTTTAAGATTAAAAAAATCATTCAAACTGCTCCAGATGACTTCTATTCCAACAATCCCTTAAATTACAAAGCTCTTTATCTGAGCCAACTATCTGGGCTTTCTGACCTATAATCCCAGGAAGGTCTCTGAAGGACAAAGGAGGAATAGGACAGAACACAGACAATTCTGCAAGAACACACGTGGGACATTTCTGACAAAGACCACGACAAATGGGTCCCAAACAGGCATTTTGTGATTTTTAATGCATAAAGTAACCAAAACTAAGGAAAAACAAAAGAAAAAACATGTTGCTAGATAGGTTTTAAATTAATTTTAACATACATAAAAAACCCTCCAGACAAGTCTGGCTCATAAACAGTGGATAAACTCTGGCTGCATTTTCAGCACGCTCAGCCTAAGGCCGGGCTCAAAGTCCTAAAGCTTTGCCAGGATTTAACTACAAAACAATTTACTCAGAACTAGAAAAAGGCACCACTTCCATCCATAAATGCATCAAGATTCAGTCCTTAAAACTCATTATTTCCTGATGTTTTGCAAAGGGCTCCATGAACTTAACTCTTCCTCCTGAACTGAGCTTAGTAGAAGTTAATACAAGAATCACACAGCAGCCACCAACAGCTGTTTTCCAAAATGATTTTCCTGCTAAGCACCAGAAGATGAGGCTTTAACAAGCACAAATCTTGTGCTCCCACATTAAAAAGCAGAAGGTTTTAACTTTTAACTCACAAGCCATTGCTAAGCAAATACTTTGGATGTGCTTGTTAAACAGCAGCTATAACAAAAATCCCTTTATTTGTGTGCTACACAAGATTTGGAGAGGCAACGTCTGCACTCAGCAAACCCTAATAGAGCACAGGCAGCCTAAAGCAGAATAGCATGAAATTTAATTTCCCCAAATCCACCAGAGACCCAAAAAGCACATGGAAGGCAGTACATAAAAATCACCTGTTTCTAAGAATAGATGGAAACAAAAAGCGACGTTTCTAAATGAAGGCTCCTTGAAAAATAAATTCTGCCTCTCTGCAAGAAATCACACGCAGAAAATCATTTGTAAAAGGCAAAAACTACAGAAGAAAGTGGCTGTCACTGCAATGAGCATGCCTGAGACCTATTTACTTCCACATCTGAGGACAGGACCTGGCACATCCAGGGCTCTTCCTTTAAATTTCATCTGGAATAGCCCAAGTTTTCCATCAGTTGTAAAAGAAGAAACCATTAAATCAATTAAATGTCCCCCTGATATCTGACAACAGTCATGGGATAAATTGGCTTTCACCCTGGCCCTCATGTAGGGAAAGAAAACAAAACCACAGCTCAACCCCACAGACTGAAAAACTGAATTCCTCCATTTGCAGAACCCTTGGAAAACTCAGAATTAATTTCTTTAGTTCCCTTTCCAACACTGAATAACAACCAATAAAGCAACAGTGGGAGCAGAAGGGGGGCTGGGAATCACTCAGTTCAATTCCAGCCTTCAGTGCCTCCCACACAGGGGTCACTTTTCCCATACAGAGTAGAGCAGGATTATTTAATTCCATGGAAAGAAACAAAAAGAGGAAGGGAGGGACAGAGAAATCCATGCTACATTTGGCCTGGCCAAACTGCACAGTCACACAAAGACAGAATTTCAGAATGGTTTGGGATGGAGTTTGGAGTTTTCAGCTGGTCCAGTCCCCTGCCAGGGACACCTTCCACTGTCCCAGGGTGCTCCAGCCTGGCCTTGGGCACTGCCAGGGATCCAGGGGCAGCCACAGCTTCTCTGGTCAACCTCTGCCAGGGCCTCACCACCCTCACTGTAAAAAACTTCCTTCAACCCAAATCTGTCTCATGTCAAACTCTAGGTTCATGTTAACACAAGTGGAGCATATTTAAATCTATTTCATGATGTATTTAAGCTGTTCTGGTAGGGAGTTTCTGGTGCTTTAAATCACGTTAGGATAATGAGCAGATGAGGTTCATTGTAACATCAATTATAGGTTAAAAACATCACATTTGCAGGAGATGTTCCAACACCTTTGGCCTTTTATTTCTGCTTGCCTTTAGTGTAAAATACCTCAGCACTCAGAAAGCAACAAACCCAGGCACTGCTGAAATCCCAACAGCAGTGCTCCAGGGGAGATTCAAACTGCTGCTTGGGAACGAGACAAATTTTGGGAATGCAGTACCAGAGAGTAACCCAGCTTTTTCATTCATGCCTTGCAAGATGGAAATTCACCAGGTTCTAGATGTTCATGGAATGGTTTGGGTTGGAAGGGACCTTAAAGCCCATCCAGTGCCACCCCTGGCATGGCAGGGACACCTCCCACTGTCCCAGGCTGCTCCAGCCCCAGTGTCCAACCTGGCCTTGGGCACTGCCAGGGCTGGGGCACATTCCTCTCACACAGTTCTGGATATTTTCCATATTCAACTCCCCTGATTTGCCAGTTTTTCCCTGGAATTTCAGCACCATTTGACAAGGGCTTACCCAGCCACCTGAAAGCACCCCCACAGCACCCTGCACATCACCAAGACAGCAAAAACTTGAATTTCTGCAGCACTTCCTGCAGCTCCAATGCCTAATTCCATCTTCCCTATTCTCCTGCAATCCAATAACAGGAATGTCAAGCTCCACTAAAAATTTCCTGTTCCACTGCCAGCACTACAACTTTGGCACCTTTAGCAACCTGGTGAGTTACAAAATGTTTCACCTTTGGATAATGAAACACTTCCATCAATACCTTTAACCCAAAGGATATCAGGGCACCCCACTGAAAAGGAATAGTATTAAAAATTATAACAATTATATAGATAATTAAATATATTATTATATATATTATAAATACATATTTGTATATAACAATATATAAGATTCTATATTATATAGAATATATAAATAATAATATATAATAATATATTATATACACATATATAATATTGTAACTCTTATTTGATATTATTCTTATTATGAATATTATTAGTAGTAGTAATATTAATTTATATCTATTTATATCATGGCCTTTCAGGCTATCAGTGATCCACAACCCTCTCAGTGTTGCCTGAGGGTTCTACTCCATTTATTTCAGGTTTCCAGTATAAGTTTAAAATTCTTTTTAGAAAGAATTCCCAGAGCTGTAAATAGAGGAGAGCAAATAAAAACAAAAGCAAAAACCCAAGCTCTCCTGGCTGCTGCTGCAGGAAGGAAGGTGGAAAATCCACATCAGGAACTTCCTGAGCTTTCCAGGTGTCTCACAGCAAAGGGAATCAACCCAGGCACTGCCAAATCTCTTTTATTTTCCTGTTCTAAAAATAAGAGCAATTCTAGAAAGTAACATCACAAATGTCAGTTTATTTCATCTTTCAGTTCATGCAGAGAAAAAGTGCTGTTGGACAAAAAGGTGGATGGAAGCAATTAATACATGAAAGGGCAGAGAACTGCCAGGGTTTATTTGCAGAGGATTCTTGCTTAACTGGCAGAAATTCAGCCCAACTCTCTAAACTTCCAGGTGCTCCCAAAAACTGAAAATATAAAATAATTCTCACAAGCAATACTGCAGACCTTCCCTCTCCTTCTCCTGAGACATTCCAGTTTTAAATTCAGTTTTTCATGCATTATCCAGCTATCCATAATTACTAATATCAACAGGACATGCTGCAACTCAAAAAAAACATTAAATTAAAACAATTAATAATCCTATTTTTTTCTGACTACTGGAATGTGCAGGAACAGGATGTCCTTCCCAAATGTGTCCCTGAGAGTTTTCTCCTATGTGACCCCACAACCAAAAAGTGAAGTTTGTTCTCCCAAAGTTCAGTTAAATCCTGGGTTTGTCTCCAATCACAACCCAACTCTTGAAATCCTCATTCCTGAACATCCCAATAATATCTTTCCATGTTTCTGACTGACACAAGGTACCCAGTCACTGAAACTCCACCCAAAACCAGACAGCAACACAAAAAACCACACCAGTCCACAAAAATTAATCCATGAAAACAAGCAAGGTATGACCCAGCTCCTGAGGGGGCACCAGCAGGGCTCGTTTTACTGCACCCCTACACAGAACTTTGGGACAGGGCCCTTGGCTGATTTATTTCATGAGGACACACTAATAAATGCAGTGGAAAAAAAGGAGAAAACCCTCTGTGCCTTTAAATAGAATTTGTTTCTGCAAAGAGATAAAAAAATACTGTCTGAGATACTGACACTCTTGATAATTTAAGCATTTACTCTTCTTTTTTTCCCCTAATAAACTATTAAGTTTTTCCAATATGCACTAAGCTAAAATGAATTAAAACCATTCCCTCTGTCTGAAGCTTTAGGTGTAATACACACCCAGGAAAAAAAACAAAACTAAACCTTGTTCCCTGACCAAATTACTTTCCATCAATATTGCTTTAGGAATTACAGAAAGACTTGAAAGATTTTACACTTGTTAAATATTTTAGTGCATTTAATATTACTCAGAAGCCAGCAAGTGAGCCAAGCAAGCTGAGATGCTTTCAGATATTGTCTTTAGATGTCAGCTTTCAGTGTAAGTGGATGTAATTTCATTTTCTGACCCCTAAACTGAAGTCAATAAATTCATCATTATTGGCAAGCAACAAGACACACATTCCTCCATGTAACTTAATCCATTATTCCTCCACCAGAAGCTATCAGAGGCTTGCCTGGAAGGAAGGGCTGGGTTTAAGAGCTCTGATGTTTCTCCCTGTAGACATCTTTTCATCTTTTTGTAAAGTGTTATTTGTCTGGGATACAGAAGCACTTCCCCAAAATCACAACTTCTTCGAGGAAAAATACATTTAATGTTTTCCCAGCTTGAGAAGGTCCAGCAATTCATGGAATCCTGGAATGCTTTGGGTTGGAAGGGACCTTCAAGAGCTTTTAACTCCACCTATCCATGGGCAGGGACACCTCCCACTGCCCCAGGCTGCTCCAGCCCCATTTCCAGCCTGGCCTTGGGCATTGCAGGGATGCAGGGGCAGCCCCAGCTGCTCTGGCAATCCCAGCCCAGCCAGGAATTCCCAATTGCCAAGATCCCTGGATCCATGGCTGCCCTCTGGCACTGGGAGCCATTCCCTGTGTCCTGTCCCTGCAGGCCTTGTCCCCAGCCCCTCTCCATCTTTCTTTAGGCCACAATGAGGTCACCCCAAACTTCTCCAGGGTGAAGAATCCCAATTGTCCCAGCCTTTCCTCACAGCAGAGGTGCTCCATCCCCCTGATGAACTCTGGACTCACTCCAAGTCTTTCAACAAAAAGAAAAACCCTAAACAAACAAAAAAAAACCAACTAACCAATTAATTTTTTTTTAAAAAAGCACTATTTGCCACATACAAAGAGAAACAAAAATGAAAGCTCAAGATATGCAACAGTGGGAATCAGCAGAGAATTCCTGGGGTGTTACAGCCTCCCACACCCCACAATCCCAGGAACTTGCTCACAAGACCATTTCCATAATTCACATTTAAGGATGAACAGCAAACAGCACAGGAAATCAGGTAAGACAAGCAAGTGTTGTTCCATAAAAATCCTTCATCTGCAGTAATTTCCTCACCACAATGAAATCCAGGGACACAATGAAAAATCTACTATTTAAAAAAAAATTAAGAAAGAAGATTCCATGTCCATGGTTCCCTGCCCACTGCAGGGGGTTGGAATGAAGAGACCTTTAAAGTTCCTTCCAACCCAAACCACTCTGGGGTTCTGGCATAGACCCCTGCAATTAACAGGAAAACAAATTTATGCTCCACAAAAAAAAAAGATGCTGAATTCTCTGAATTTTGTTTACTCAATCTTGCTGCAAGGCTGCCACAGGAGTGGTGTTGAATCAGTGCTGAGTTTGTTGGGATTTCCTGCAAGGCAAAAGGTTCTTGGGGAATTCTGCTCTCATGAGCATTTCTGGAGCACTGAGAAGAGCTTTACTTGAACTTCCCAGGTTTCAGGGAGTGCACAAATCCTCTGTTCCAATCCCTGCCACTGCTCCTCACTCCTGCAGCAGCTGTGTCCTGCTCACTGTGCTGAAGGATTTTAAATCAGAGCAGAGCACTCCTGCCACGAGGTTTGATGCATTTCAACAGCCCTCAATAATGAAATATAAGGAGTTAGGAAAGCCATTGATCTGTGGGAGCTGTACATCATTTATTTCCACCATTCCAGGGTAGGAAAAGAGCACATTCTTCTTTTAATGTTTGCTTAAGTGTCTTTCAGCAAAACATTCCCAAACTAAAAGTCAGTTTTGATGAAAAGACCAAGAATTTTCCCTTCAGAACTCAAGACATATTTGTATATTTGCATGTTCTGAGGTGTTTTGGAGTTGCTTATATCTTTAACAATGGATAACAGTGTGAAAAACAACTCTAATTTGTGTTTGACACTTTGTTTTTTTCAGCTAGAAAAAAGCAAAGAGGAATTAACTCCTCCAACAATCTACATGCTACAGATGAGCCGAAAAGTTCATGTCAAAAAAACCATCCCTGAGAAAGGGCAGTGAGCTCATCAGGATGCTCTGAAGGGCTCATCTGATTTCTTTTTTCACAGGAAAAGCTGAAAAGGAGGAGCAAACCTGCACCTGCTCCTCGGTGCTGTCTCCCTCCAGGTGAGGAAGGCTCCTTCATCCGATCGATGACGCTGTCGGACAACTGCAAAACACAACAGAGCCAAACTTCAGCTCCTTCTTTACCCCCCTCTCCTCTCCAAAGTGAATAAAACTTGATCAAAACACAGTCTGGAGCTTCTCTGCAAGGCATGGCAGCTGCTAAAATCCAACCCCAACACAAAACAATGCCCTGAATAGTTCAGAGAGCTCACGTCGTAAATAAACAGAATAAAATTATTTTGGTTCTCACTGAGGATACAGGGAAGAGTAAAGGAAATGACACCTTTGGGGTGCTGCTGGTAATTAATCAGCATTTCTGCCTTTCTCACTGATTTAATCTGCCTTTCTGAGGTGCAGAGGACTCAACCCAGGCAGAATTTCATCCCTCCAAGCACTCGTGCAACACAAAGTCCATTCTGATGTTGACACAAGCACAGAAAAATATTCAGATTGTGCAGAGCCCATCAGAGCAAGAGCAGCCTCCAGCTCCAGATCTAGGGAAGCCCACGAGTAAAATTAGCAAAAGGGAAAGAATTATTGGCATAAGGATTTCTGGTTTCCAACTTCTGCCATCCAATCATAGAATTATTTGGGTTGGAAGAGAGCTTCAAGAGTTTTAATTCCATCCCCTGCCATGGGCAGAGACACCTTCCACTGTCCCAGGCTGCTCCAAGCCCTGTCCTTGGGCACTTCCAGGGATCCAGGGGCAGCCAAAGATGCTCTGGGCAGGATTTGCCACCTTTCAAAGCACATGAACTCCACTCTGTATGGAATATATAATATATATTACATTTATATCACTGTCATCTATTTACTCAAGAGCACTGAATGACCAGAAATGGAAAATATCAGTTTGCTGGAACAGAATGAACTCTCAGGGCTCCTCCTGCAACTCTCCTCATTAAAAACAGCAGTAAAGATAAATTATTATCACTCCTGGTAGGAGCTACACACTGCCTGACGAGGAAAAAAATTCCCTAAGCTGCAGGAATTCCCACAGTTCCTGGTGCCACAAGTTCTATTTGGGACACTACAGACGGCAGGGGTGACACTCCTGCCACCTGCCCCGGGGCTGGACGCGGCTGGGAGCAGCCTGGGACAGTGGGAGGTGTCGCTGCCATGGCGGGGGTGGCACCGGGTGATCTTTAATGTCCTCCGGGCCCAAGCGAGCGATGATGAAGGCAGGAATTGGGATCCTGGGCGTGCAGGGCAGCGGGACACGGCAGAGGGAGGAGCTGCGCTGTGGAGGTCAGGGAAAGACAAACGCAGCTCCTGCACTCACACATCGCCCCTAGAACCGCCTCACCCGCTCCTCATCCCCGCCGAGCGGGGAAATCCCTGAGGGACGTGAGGGGAGCGGGGCGGCAGCGGGGGCAGCGCCAGGGACGCGGGGGAGGGAGGAGGGGAAGGGCAGCCAGGCCAAGCCCGCAGCGCTGCGGCGAGCCCCGGGNCCGCGCTCACCCGCACGCCCTTGACCACGGTGATATTCTCATTCTCGTCCGCCTCGAAGGTGACGCGCCGGGTGCTGCCGCCGCCGCCCATCTCGGCCCGTGCTCACACGGACGGCCCCAAGGAGACTCGGCGAGCGCGCTGCCAGCGCGCCCCGCAGCAACGCCGCTCCCCATTGGCCCGCCACGCGCCCCCGCCCGTAGAACGCCGCTCCCCATTGGCTGAGCCGCCGCGTCGCCTTGGAAACGGCGCAGCCCCGCCCTGCCGGGGAGCGACAGGTAGCCGGGAAGGTGCGGGAACTTTTTCGGGGCGAACTTCACGAGGGGAGCGAGGACTACAAGTCCCGTGATGCTCCGCGGTGGGAGGAAGGCGGACGGGCGGATCCATCCGCGCGGTGCGCGCTGGGTAGTGTAGTCATGTCTGTCCCTGAATCTGTGCGGTACCCCAGCACCTCCGGGGTGCTGGAAATCTCTGAGGAGCAGCCGAGGGAGCTGGGAAGGGTCTGGAGCAGCTGAGGGAGCTGGGAAGGGGCTCAGCCTGGAGCAAAGGAGGCTCAGGGGGGACCTTGTGGCTCTGCACAAGTCCCTGGCAGGAGGGGACAGCCGGGGGGGTCGGGCTGTGCTCCAGGGAACAGGGACAGGAGGAGAGGGAACGGCCTCAGGCTGGGCCAGGGGAGGTTTAGGGTGGATTTTAGGGAAAATTCCTTCATGGAAAGGGCTGTAAAGCATTAGAATGAGCTGCCCAAGGCAGTCCCCATCCCTGGAGGGATTTAAAGCCCTGTGGAGGTGGCACTTGGGGACAGGGTCAGTGGTGGCCTTGGCAGGCTGGGGATGGTTGGACTCGATGGTCTGAGAGGATTTTTCCAGCCTGAACAATTCCACGGTTCCCGGGTGTGCTGTGGGGTGAGTGCCCCAGGGCCTGGTGCCTCACCCCCTTCTCCACATGGAATTCCCATTAACACAGCCCCTTGGGGCATGTAATTCCCTTTACAACAGATTAATAATGTTATTAATTAATTGTCTTTTCAGCCTACAAGATAAACTGCATCTGGATCTGGCCGTTCTGAGAACCTCTTCTTTCAGCTCCTCAAGTCCCAAATCTTCTGCTGATCAAATGCTAACAAACACCAACAACCACAATATTTGGGGAAATTTCTCTTTGCTTCTTTTCCCTTTCAACTCTCATTTCTTGCCTCAAAGTCTTTTTGCACCAAAGTGATCCCAAAACCTTCCCCTCCCCTTTGTCCCAAGGTGGTTTTTGCACAACAATCCCAGCAGCTTTTTGCAGCCTGTGTTGAGCTGACACATCTCATTTCTCTGTCAGGAGAATTAATCCACAAACATCAGAGGTTTATGTCCAAAAAGGAGACATAATTTACTTTATTCCAATAAAGGGAGAGGCCATGGGGCATTCCCCTGGGGTCTCACAGATTTTTGGAGGATGCAGCCTCCTTTTTATCCCAATTTCCCAGCTGCATTTCCCTTCTCTCTTTCCCCATTTCTGAGGTGCTTGAGAGGTTCAGACTTCCCAAAACACCTGATACCAGAGATTTCCCTCTAATGTATAACCCTCCCTTTTAATTCTTAATTCTTATGGAATTTAGGGTTTTCCCCCATTATTTTTTTCACCTTTCAATGTCCAATTTCATTTATCAGCCAACCTAAAGTTTATTTTTAGAAGCAAATATATTTTTCCATTCATCAATCAGTGGAACCTTTCCCATTGTTTCTTTTATCTCTCAGTGCTGGTTTTATCCCACAGTTTGTAATGACAAAATCCTTCATTCCTCTCATCTGCCTGCACACCAACACCACCAGCAGAGCTGCTCCTGCCTCCTTGATCCATCTCCAGCCCGTTTTTATTTGGATTTAAAGTGTCTGCAGCACTGTCTGCCTTCCTTGGGGCTGAGGATATTGCTGGAGCCTTGGCTGGTGGCCACTTGGCTACCAAATAAAAATTGCTGGGGAATGTTTCAAGGACACAAAGCTGTTCTCCTCAGGGGTGTGATGTGATGTTTATGGGTTGTTTTTATAGATGTTAAACCACTTTCTACAAGGGATCACTGTTAAGAATTCACCATCCCTGGAACTGTGGGGTTTTTTTTTCAGGGAATAAATGTGGATCTCTCTGTCTTCATCCTGAGCAGCAACAAACTGATAGAGATGAGTTTTCTTTATTTCTCTCCTCTGGGAATGTTTTTAAAGGGTCAAATTGTGTTTATTCAGTGAGTGATGGCACTTGTGGAAATGCTCAGCTCCAAATCAGAGGCAGCTCTTCCCAATATATTTGGCAGAGTCCAGACACAGCCCTCGCCTTGCTGAACAGAATGATTTATATTTAGGAATTAAGGCTTTAACAACAGCTCTTTCCTACCAGGGGCTTTTTATGATTGTTTTCTATGGCTGGAAATTACAGAACATATGCAGAGATTTCAGCAGGGAGGGAAAAAAATTTAAGAAAAAGGAAGAAATGGGCGGAATTAAATCTCAAAATGGCTTTGGGTCATTTTGCTGTGTCTGGGAAGTTCAGTAAAAGTGGAAAGAGCAGGACTGAGGTACCCCAGAATTTATGGCTCCCCTCTAATAGGTGGAAATGAAAGAGTCTTTGCTGCAGGCCAGGGCTATCTTTATGTCAGGAGCTTCTCTCTGTGGACTGCCAGACCTATTGGAGAGCTCTTTGGAGGGTATTGCCAGATGGAAAAAAAAATAAAATACTGTTAGAAATTAATGTTGGGAAAAGCTACAACAAATTTGCAGTCCAAAAAATCATTTGTTAGCTACTGGCAAATAAACTGGTGTCCAGCTCACAGCTCTCAGCAGCAATTTGCAAATAGAAAGGGAAGTTGTGCTGTGTAAAAGTGGAACATTTTATATGTTCACATAAATAATGGGCTTATTTTAAGAGTAGTGTAATTGTGGTACATGGGATTGTAGGAGTTCCCTTTGGTGCTTAGTAGAGAGTGCATTTCTACCAGGGAAAAAGACAACAAAAAAGCAGAATGGCAAATAAAAGTGTAGCAATCAATATCCATCTATTAATTGCTTCTGATGTGGATTGATCTGAACCCACTTTGGACGTGTGTAAGCAGAAAATCCATCTCAAACTGGTAAACTCCAGGTATTTCCTTGAGAATCTGGAAAACAAGCAGGAACTGCAAATCAGAGAATCACAGAAAAGTTTGGAAGAGCCCTTTAAGATAAAGTCTGACCATTCCCAGCCCTGCCAAGGCCATCAGTGACCCTGTCCCCATGTGCCACATCCACAGGGCTTTAAATCCCTCCAGGGATGGGGACTCCAGCCCTGCCAGGACAGCTGTGCCAGGGATGGACTGGGGGGTGACACAAGAAGGACACGGAGCAGCTCTGGTCAAAGCAAACTAAAAAACTCTTTATTAAAACATCTGACTCCATATTTATATCATTCTGAAATGCCAGTGTCATTGGAGGGTGACAGTGCCACCTCCTCAATGCCACTGGGCAACCCAACTGTCCATCAGGTTGCCAGTCCCCCATAAAGGAATGAAAAACAAGAAGTTATTTACATAAAGTGTGTGAGAAAGTTCTGTGCAAAGAATGCAAACATCAGAAGGCTTGGGAAAACTTGAGAAAATCAGGGTGACACTGGACAATCCCTTTGGGGAAGGAATTTTTTCCCAAAATCCAATCTCAACCTCCCCTGGCCCAGCCTGAGGCCGTTCCCTCTCCTCCTGTCCCTGTTCCCTGGAGCACAGCCCGACCCCCCCGGCTGTCCCCTCCTGCCAGGGACTTGTGCAGAGCCACAAGGTCCCCCCTGAGCCTCCTTTGCTCCAGGCTGAGCCCCTTCCCAGCTCCCTCAGCTGCTCCAGACCCTTCCCAGCTCCTTTTCCCCTTCCCTGGACACTCTCCAGCCCCTCAGTGTTGAGGTGGGGCCTCAGCAGTGCCCAAAACATTGGTTAGGTTATCATCATTATTATTTTATTTTTAGGTTAAAAGCTTTCACTCTGTGCTGCCATGTGCTTTTCCACATTTTCCATTTTTATGGCCAGATTATAAATGCCTGATCCTTTGTTAAAACACATCACTCTTGTCCAATCCTGTTTGTCCTTGACTGAACATATTCCGTTGTGGCAGAAATATTTCTTCCACCACTCAATACTCAATTTTTCCTGATGTACTCAACCAGTACTTAAGAACAGCCTTGCCAGGCATTCCCAAATAAATCCTAACGAGCCCAGGAACAAATAACTATTAAAATTCAGGCTCTTGTGAGAGGAATTTTAAAATGCCATGGAAGCCCTGGAAGGTGAGGTGCTGATGGCTCATTGCTCTCCTGCTGTCAGGTTCTGCTCTGTGGAGCCCAGTCCTGCTCAGTCACACTGAGTGACTTTGCCAGGTGTCCCTTGGTGTTCCTGTGTGCTCCACGGAAATGTTCAGCTTGGGATTGTTCCTCAGCTGCTCCTCAGCAGCCACTGAATGTCACAGTGATGTCTGCAAGGTCTCAGAGCATGGGAAGGGCTCTTTCCTGTGGGATGGAACACGGGGCCTGCTGCTGGAAATGGGATCCCACTGATGCCTGGAGCAGAGGCCAGACAGAGTTAAAGGAATAAAGTGGGGATTTATTAAAGGCCTCAGAGGATACACCTTGGGCAGTGTGTCTTGGTTTGAAAGACAGGTACCTGCCAGCAAAAGCTGGAATCTCCCTTTGAATAGAGAATGTAAACCCCCTCCCTCAGATTATTATAATTTTGCAATTGGAGGCTCTCAGACAAAGATCTGGGAATAGGAATAACAGTTCTTTACTAGGAATATTAGACAAAACAAAGAAAAATACAAATATAATAGCATTAAGGGACAAGCAAAACAAAAACAACAAAACCCCTTAAGAACCCAGCAATGAGTTACCTAGCAAAACCACCAGGAAAAAAAATCCACAAACACAAAAGAAACAGATCCAACCCCCAACACAGTGCAAGAGCCCTGCCATGGCTCCACCCCAGATGGACCCAAGATGGACTCTGAGTCACAAGTTTTCACGTTTTTATAAGTTCTGATCCATTTCCATCTTGGGGTTCATTGTCCAATTGCAGCTCCAGGTTTTGCAGTCCCATCCTCCCAGACTGTTCTCCTCAATTCCCTGTTGTTTATATTTCTTGAGCCTAGAGCTGCACTGGTGTCCTTGGTTCTGGGGCTGGAAAAGGATTGTTTTGTGTGACTGAACTGAGAGGAGAACTTGCTGACACTTTAGATGAAGTTCAGGGTTACACACTAATGCAGAATCTGGAAAATATGGAAGCTAAAATTTAAGGCATCACCATGAGCAAATAATAGAATGTATCTTCAGGACATGCACGCAATCAGGAATGACTGGGGTGGGAAGGGACCTTCAAGGTCACCCAGTGCCACCCCTGCCATGGCAGGGACACCTCCCACTGTCCCAGGCTGCTCCAGCCCCAGTGTCCAGCCTGGCCTTGGGCATTGCAGGGATGCAGGGGCAGCCCCAGCTGCTCTGGCAATCCCAGCCCAGCCAGCAATTCCCAATTGCCAAGATCCCTGGATCCATGGCTGCCCTCTGGCACTGGGAGCCATTCCCTGTGTCCTGTCCCTGCAGGCCTTGTCCCCAGTCCCTCTGCAGCTCTCCTGGAGCCCCTTCAGGCCCTGCAATGTGCTGGAAGCTCTCCCTGGAGCCTTCCCTTCTCCAGGGGAACATTCCCAGCTCTCCCAGCCTGGCTCCAGAGGGGCTCCAGCCCTGCAGCAGCTCCATGGATTCCTCTGGACCCTCTCCAGCAGCTCCAGGTCCTGCTGTTGTCCCCAGGGCTGGTCCAGCTCTGCAGGTGGGCTCTCACCTGAGAGGGGCACAGGGACAGAATCCCCCCTCCCTCCCCTGCTGCCCAGGGGGGTTCTGGCTCTCAGTGCCCACCAGGGCACGTGCAGCTCTCACCCACCAATGCCCCCAAGTCCTTCTGCCAGGACTCTGCACCCATTGTCCCCCCAGCCTGGATTTGTGCTTGGGTTGCCCCGACCCTCGTGCAGGACCTTGGCCCCACCCCTGCTCTGCCAAACCCTGGTGCTGTTGGTGCTCTTGGCACAAGTTTCAGTTCCTGTCAGGTTCACGGGATGACCAACAATGAATTTTTCTTTTTCTGAGCAAAAAAATAAAAAGAAAAGCTGAGTTCAGTGCTTGATGTGTTACATGCAGGACCCTCGGATTTACCTGTGGACTTCAAAGTGTGATATATTAACATAATGTCACATTAATCTGTGATAATTTATGTTGATATCCTTTATCTGACTGGTGTGGTTCCCATCAGCAGCAAGTGAGCTGTGGGATTTGTAGCCAGCCCGACTGTCATCTCCAAGTCCAGGTTTGATTCATGGTCTCATTTCCTGTTTTTTCCTCCCACTGCTCACAGACCTTTTTTTCTTCTTTCCTTTTCCATGGTCCATTTATTAAATGTAGACTTAGAAACACAATTAGAATTTACTCAAGTCTATAATGTCTGAATATTAAATCTTTGGAGCAATAAAAATTCTTTCCCAAACATTTCTTATCTGTGTTTTCTCTTCAGCTGATGAACTTGGGCTAATTACTGAATGAATGACCAAAAAAAAAAAGGACCTGATTTGATCCATTCCAAGCAATCACTGTGTGAATAATCCTGACATTCCCAAGCACAGATAAAGCTCCTCTAATCTTAAATTAAGCTTCATTCCAGCACCCAAAACCTGAACTTTAGGGATGACTTCTCATCCATTCCTCAGTACAAATAAAATATAAATTAAGATGGTTGTGGTCACATAGAGCACGTTGTGAATTGGGGTTTTTGTCTTGTTAACAGCCAGAAAGGACCAAGGGACTTCAAAAATGAATTTTTAAGTGGCTGTTTCCAGCAGACTGGATGGATTGGATGCCACAAGGAGCTCCATGGGTCCAGGTGATCCCTGAGGACAGGGATTGCCTGTCAGGGGTGGTCTCCTGTGCCTGGCTAAATCCAGGAGGGCAGGGCTGAGCAGGGAGCTGGGCTCCAGCTGCTCGGGCACAAAAGCAGGAGGATTTCGTGTTTAACATCAATGTCAGCTCCAATGTTCCCTGACCTTCACCAGGCTCTGCCCCCCGTGGAGTTTTTCATCAGAGAACTTGGCTGGGCTGGAGCATCATCCAGGACACATCCCAGAGCCTCCTGCAGGGAGCATCAAGGGCTGGGCACTTCCATGGAGGGAGCTGCTGGTGTTGAGTCACGAGGCCTGGGAGCTGAGCTTTCACCCCCAGGGTTTTGATCATTCTCTGTCCTTTCTGCTCTGTCTGAACAAAGAGAGAGATTTGAAGTTCTCTCTGTTAATATTCACTTCTTTCATCGCATCATTAAACACCTCCCTCCCTCGGGTGTCTTTTTCTTTTTTTTCTTCCTTTTTTTTTTTTTTAATTTTTTTATTTTTGTGGGGGCTGAACTGCAGAATCCCTCTCTGGAAAACATTATTTGACATCTCTGTTTATTTTTTGTGCTTCCTCAGCGGCCAGGAAGTGTCGTAGTTGAGTGGAGACAATA